>CAUYON010056097.1:0-48947 GCA_963573935.1 Arctocebus calabarensis
GATTAATAAACTGTGGCACATGTATACCATGGAATATTATGCAGCCTTAAAGAAAGATGATGACTTTTCCTCTTTCATATTTACATGGATGGAGCTGGAACATGTTCTCCTTAGCAAAGTATCTCTAGAATGGAAGAAAAATTATCCAATGTATACACCCCTAATATGAGACAAATTCTTTATGGTTCAAGTGAAGGCTACAACCCATTTATTGCACAGGAAGACGGGGAAAGGGGAGAGGGAGGGAAGGGGAGGGAAAGGGTGGGGGGAGATGAGACAAAGGGTGAGATCACATGTGTGGTAACAATTTGAAGGGTCAGGAGAAAACTTCTAAATATGGATCAAAAATGTTTCCACAGAGTAAATGAGAAAAATTTCATGAATGTTATGTCAATCAGGTTGATAAAAAAATCTCAGATTGCATGTGAAGCCCACACACTGTACCCCATGATTGAACTAATGTACACAGCTATGATTCAATTTAAAAAAATAAAAATAAATAAATAAATTGTGGTACATGTATACCATGGAATACTATGCAGCCTTGAAGAAAAATGGAGACTTTACCTCTTTCATGTTTACATGGATGGAACTGGAACATATTCTTCTTAGCAAAGTATCTCAAGAATGGAAGAAAAAGTATCCAATGTACTCAGCCCTACTATGGAGCTAATCTATAGCTTTCATACGAAGGCTAAAACCCAGTTATAGCACAAGACCTGGGGAAAGGGGCAAGGGAGGGTAGGGGAGGGGGAGGTTGGAGGGAGGGTAATTCATGGGGCCACACCTATGGTGCATCTTAGAAGGGTACAGGCAAAACTTACTAAATGCAGAATAGAAATGTCTTCATACAATAACTAAGAAAATGCCATGAAGACTATGTTAACCAGTTTGATGAAAACATTTCAGATTGTATATGAAACCAGCACATTGTACCCCTTGATTGCACTAATGTATGCAGCTATGATTTAACCAAAATAAATAAATAAATAAAAATAAAATAAAATAAAATAAACCCAAACAAAAAAAAAAAAAAAGAAAGAAAGAAAAGAAGAAGAAGCCACATGCTCTGAGTGAGTCTTCTCCTTCTGGATGTGGAAGCCACCCCCTCACTGAGGCACAGGGGCCTGAGACCCAGGGTACAGACATCCCAGTGAGCTCACCATGAACAAGGGGCTGGCTTCTTCCAGAACCCAGGTACTGATCGTGTCCTCTTTTTCTCTGTATCATGCGACGTCAGCTATACTATGGAAAACATGAGGCACGAATTGGAACTAAAAGTCTGTTTCTTAAATTCACAATTGAAAAACAACAGCATTTACATCAGTTATTTTTATCTACAATACAAGGGTAGTCTATGAATAAAATACACACAGTTGGAGAGAAGGAGAATTTTCATCCCACGGTTCTCTAGCAACCCAAAGGCTAGTTAAACCGTTTTCATGACTTTCCATAGTTAAGAATATATTAATAGTACCAGCCAACTAGAGTTGTTTAATCAATGTTTGGGGTATTAAATTTAGCTCTCACCTGAGCTTACTTGAGTTGCTGGGTTGGCTTAAAGTAGTCAAAGGAAAATTAATTAATTTAACTCTGTAAGTTGCTGAGTTGAAATGAGTTATTTGAAGTAAAGTGAAATGAAATAAATCTAGGTTAGTTCACATTTAGGCTCAGTCGCCAGGGTTTTAACAGTGGGTTTCTGGCTGATGGATGTTGGTGTTGACCTTAAGTAACTGAGAACTCCAGTAAACTGGCTCCCAGACACAGTCCTGGGGAAAGCCACTGCTGGCTGCCACAGGGTAGGTCGATTTGAGGCAAGGGGTCCAGATCCATCAGTAGAGGAGTTCATGCATCATACTGGAAGCCCACAGATTAAGAGAAGAGAGGGAATCATGGGTGTTTTATGGCGTAAACAAACCCTATAAAATGCAGACCTTGTTCATACTGCAACCTCCTACTTTAATGCAATCTTCTCTATTATTGTAGAATTTCAACTATTTGTCACAAAATTAAAAACTGTATGAGTATGGAACTACTTAAAGGAAAGTCCCCATGGGGTGAACTACAGAAACCCAGAGAATATTTTAAGCATTCTTTGCATCCTCTATGGTCCTTCCATACAGAATTGAATGCACTCTATATAGCAAATGTTCACATCATCCCCTCTTACCCATAAGCACATAATTCTACTTCTATCAATTCTTTCTTCTAATTCCCATTGTTACATAAGCTGAATGACTTGGAAATAGGCATATGTCTTAAAAAAATAAGCCTATGTATATAATTTAGCTGTGAATGTGGTATTCAAGCAGTCTCCAACTTAAGAGCGGGCTCAGTTCCAAAAAGTTTCAGTGTATGTCAGTTTTCTAGTACTCAAAATGCATTTTCCCATAGAAACCATGTTGTGCGTGGTGGTTAGGTCCCCAGGCAGCCCACAGAAGCCAGTTGAAACCAATGGAATGGGGGTGCAATCCTTTCCTAATAGTACTGAGTCCCCAACATGCTCCTGTGGAGAAGAGCACATGTGGGGCTCCAGCCCAGAGTCCTTCTCCTCTCCAATTCCTGCCCTGCTGGCTATGGGAGTGGTTACAGCATCTCACCAAGTTCCCAGAGAAATGGACTCTGCATCGTAAGTTCTGAACACCCCCTTTGGAATTCATCAGTCTTTCCCTTTTCTTCCACATCTCTCCTATTAACAGTCAAATAAAGTTTTTAACCCACCACACATCAGTACAAAGCAGGAAATCAAGTAGATTCCCATTCCAATTGTCCTAACTTCAAGGAGGAAGAGGTGGGAAAAGCCCTAACCTGGGCTACAGGCAAGGTGGCTGCCCTTGCTGTTCCACCAGGCTCTTTGGTAGCTGATGGAGAGGGAATGAGAGGCCCGAAGAGTTTCAAAGACTCACTTTACTGTCTTGAGAAGCACTCTTAGTGCCCAAAACAGTGTCAAAACAGAAGCAAACTGATAAGCAAGTACAACCCCTTTAAAATGAGAACAATTCCTAGGCACATTTATTAGGTAAAACAGAAAGCAAATAAGAAAAGACAGAATGAGAGAAGTTGAAGGAGGAGGTGCCAAGCCCCCAGTGAACCCAAGCACCTTTTTGGGGCACCAGTAACACCCAGCCATCCCAGCACATGCCAAAGATCCTGAGCCCAAAGGCAGTCCTGGCACCCTTGTACCAGAAACCAGCTGGAAATCCCCTTAAGATCCCTAGCAAGTAATTTCTCAATTGCTCCTGACCATACATTTTTTTAATTCCAGGTTTTATTTTTTTGGTTTTAGCATTTAGCCTGAAGTCACCTACTCAGTGAAGAATTGATATAAATAATGTTTTTAGACAGAGTAGATAACTCATCCTCACAGCTCTCACTAGATCTTTTCTGCCTCCAGCTTCCACCATAGTACTAGAGAAGGAAAAATGATTTCATACTCAAATTCTTTGGTCTTCCTCCAATTGTCCAGAATTACCTCTCACTCAACAACTAATCATTGTCTATTTTAAATTGCACAGGAACTTTATGGTCACCCTGTATAAGTATGATACCAGGGGCTCTCAGAGGGCCAGAAAAGAGAGAAAAATCACAGAAAGCTTTGGAAGTATTAGGAACTGTGTATAGGTATAGAGACTACTGCAGATGAAGCACGTTAAGAGACCAAGGCCAAGGGTCTGAAAAGATGGGGCAAACAGAGGCCCCTACTGAAAGTATGTTCAAGTTGCCAGAGTGCACCCCACACAAACTTGGGGATCCTACCCAAGAGTCTCATCAAAGTCTAAGCCTCTGTCCTTCTTAAACTCATGCTTTCTTGTTGGAATTCTCATCAGGATAGGGGAAGTAATGAATTCCTAAACATTTCCAAGAATTCTTGCTACTTTGGTGAGCAATTTTATTATATGAGATTGTATTTAGCATCTGAGCTCCCAAAACACTTCGAACATTTCAAAACATTTAATACATTGGTTTCACTTTGTATGCAGACCATATCTGACTGTCCCCATAAAAACCATAGCTTCATCAAAAGAAACAAAGAGGTGTGTCTTATTTCAGCCCATATTCGTAAACCTAGCATCTAACCATAACTGGTGCTCAGTGAGTATTTATGGGATAATCCATGACTAACGGTTACTGATGCCATGGGAATAAGTTTTTAGTATTGAAATACATTTCATATCCCTATTTTTTCCTATTAGGCAGACTAGTGGGCACAGTTCCATTATACAGGTTAGAGCCAAAAAAGGTATGTTAGTTTAGTGCTCTTTAACAAATTATTCCCAAATTTAGCATCTCAAAACAACATATGTGTGTTATTTACTATTATTTCTAAGTTTCTGTGGGTTGGGAGTCTGGGCATGCCCCAGCTGGTTCCCCTGCTGTAGGGTCTCTCACAGGCTGCAATCCTGGGGTCTGCTGCAGACAGTTACCTTGAGTTTCCAGTGAAGCAGTCTGCTCCCAACCTCACTCAGTGGTCATTGGCAGAATTTGGTACTTGGTGGGTAGACTGTTGGGGCTGTCATTTCCTCACTGGCCATTGGCCTTCAGTTTCTTGCCATGTGGGTCTCTCTCCCATGACAGCTTGGTTCATTGAAGCCCTCAAGCCAAGAAAACAAGAGAAAGAGTACCAGCAAGACAAATGTCACAGTTGTTCATGAACTCATCTCAGAACAACAAACCATCCCTTTCATGGAATTCCATTCTTTAAGAAGCCCATGCAAGGCATGAAAACTAGGAGACAGGGGTCACTGTGAACCATGTGAGAAGCAGCCCATCACAGGGCACTGAATGCACTTGAGTCCTCCAAGATCACACAGTAGATCTGTGGTTGGAGGCAAGTGAGTCACCACTTCCTCTCTCCACCATCCTGAGTGGTGCTGTGGGGCAGGGATGATGGAGGGAAGTGGAGTAGTGAAGGAAAGAAGGAAGGTACCAATCCTTGTACCCACATTTACTCTAGAACAGAACTTAAGATTTTTAAGTTCTAAAACAGGCAAAAATGAGAAGTGACTGCTGGGATGGATTTATTACCACTAAAGCAAAACCTGCTCCTAATAACATTTTTAAGTATTTCATACACTACATCTGTTCAGTCCAAATTCATAACTGGGGTCTAGAAAGAAGCACAGAGCCAGTCACAGATCACTCAAGAGCCTGGCATCTTGTGTATAGGTTTATCCCATGAGGAGGGATGTTGTTTGGTCTGATTCTGGTCCAGAATCATCGCTGGTGGATTCAGCCACTGAGAAGCTCCCACCCCACTTCCTACTCTGTGGGCTGCTCAGCTATTCACCATCCCCTGTGGAAGGAAAGAAGGAGCTTGGGATTCAGTAGGACTGGGCCAGGGGAATGGAACAGGGTTCTCAAAACAGCAAGCTGGGCAGGGGTGGGGGCATGTTAATTCAGATGATTCTGGACCCAAAGACTTCCCCTCCTCCAGCAGTAATCCCCATGCATTCTCATCATCTCTCTCTACCTGGGAGGGGGGGTGGTGGTTGTGAAGAATTGGGGGGATGCTGAAAATAGCAACATTTTATTTCTAGGCCCTTTAGAGAGAAATGAAGCAGAAGGAGAACAATGAGAATGAATGTGGATGAGTGACTTAGTAAGGGGAAATAAAAAAAAAAAAGCAGTAGGGGGACAGTAACGAATTATACACCTGCTGCATCTTTTCCTCTCTATTCAAATTAGCTTTACCCGTTTGAAGAAACAGAGAACTGACTCTCAAAGATCTAAAGAAGCTTGACTCAGGTGACATCCTGGTGGATCTGGAATGTGGCCCTGGAGCTGCCTCACTGAGTTTAGCATGAATTATCAACATGTCAGAGAAGCTAGCCGTCCTGATGATAGGTAGTTGGCAAACTTCTCCTTCCATTTTACAAATTGCATACATATATGCATATTCTTGTTTCAGTTTTTCAAACTATACTAGATGACCAACTCTTGTTCTACGAGATCAATCCCAGGAGGAGACCACTCCCAGAAGTAGACCCCTGGCTCATATCATAAAGCCCTTGCAAGGTGAGTGCACCTGGAAGCAGGACCCTTTATGGTGCTCAGGCGTATCAGCCTCTCGGTCATGCCACTGTGCCATGAACAGAAAAATGCTCCCTCAGACCAGAGGTATGACCTGAAAGTGAGGCCTTAAAGAGACAGAAAGCCTATGAAGGCCCAGAAGAAGCTTCTATTTGCTGGGAGAGGGAGTCTCAGGGAATCTGGCACCTGCCTAGCACTGGACCTCACAAAAAATTTAGGCCAGAATCTGTGTACTTAGGCCTCCAGGTGATAGGTGAAAAGACCAGCTTTACCTACAGGTAGAAGTAGTCTTTCTAACTGTCCTTTTATATATCAGGAAGAAAGAGAGAATTTCACATAGCAGAAGTCAATTCCAATGGTGGAAAGAAAAATGTACCCCCCCCCAAAAAAGATGTCATGTCCTAATCCTAAGAACCTATGAATATATTCCCTTACATGACAAGGATGTATTAAGTTTGTTGATGGAAATAATGGTGCTAATCAGTTGAAAATAGGGATTACTAGATTATTCAGGTAATTCAGTGCACTCCCAGGGGTCTTTAGACCATAGAAGTAGGAGGCCACAGTGACAGAGGTACGATCCAGGAAAGACTTGCCCGCTTTGTGGGCTGTGAGCCAAGGAATGTGGGCTGCCTCCAGAAGCTGAAGAATGCAATAGAGATGGATTCAACCTCTAAAGCCCTGGGAAGGAATGAAGCTCTGCCAATACTGATTGTAGCCCAGTGAGACCTGGGTCAAAATTCTAACCTCCAGAATTATAAAATAATAAACTGTGTTGTTTTAAGCCACTGGGTTTGCAGTAATTTGCAACAAGAGCCATAAGAAACTACCAGAAATAGTTGAGTGTTGTCTAAGTCTAGGATGAAAATCTGTGCAGTCCAGAAGAGCAACCCAGTTCCTCACTGCTGTGTGCTGGAAGTGGCTAAGATACAATCAGCCCCCTGAAAGGTGTGGCAGTCAGGACTATAGTGAGAATCTGACCGGGCTAAGTTCACTGCTAAGCGGTTCAGGGCTGTCCATGAGAACCCAGACATGGCTAGAGAGACTCTAGGCCCCTTCTTGGGAAATTTGAAGTCATCCTTTGAAAAGGAATACTAACCACCGAGAGAGCTCTGCTTCTTTGACCTCTTCACATCTATGCGGTTTTGTTGATTTTCCTTGATATAGTTCAATCCTTTAAAGAAAGGGCTTTGTGATATGTTTCAGGGACAGCAATGATAAAGAAGAAAACAAACAAAAAAAAACACATCTCCCAATTCCCAATCAGCCAAGACTACCAGAAACCTGGGATAGAGAAACAGATGATGGCAATAGGAAGAAGCAAAACCCTGATGGAACTCTGAGACAGACAGGGAGAGTGAAAGGGCTTCCAGAGGCCATGAGCATGTAGGTCATCCACACGCTCATGGAGCCAGGACCTGCAGGTGTGGCCCCAGGAAGGTCCAGTCTTCTTAGCACTCAGCAAACATGAAGTGCTGTTAGAGTTGCTATTATTATTATATTGTTATTATTATTATGCATAATAAAGAATCACTTTTTGAAAAAAAGCATCGGATTACCCATTTGTTAAAAAGATGATATACCATTGCATTCCTCCATATTGTTCAGTATATCTGATTCTTCCATGAGTGTGTTGACGTGATTGGATAGATGGCATTTTTCCCCACAGTGTATAAACTCAAAAATGTCAAAGTGAAACACATTCTTGTTTTGGATGGCCTTTGGAATGAAGAGTTCAATGGGCAACAAGAGAGTCCAGGCCAGAGAATGGGAATACTCAGCAGGGCACAAGGGTGTGGGCACCTGGGAGACACCTGCTGTGACCTCTGGGACTAGCTGAAGGACAAAGAGACCAAAAAGACCGATCCACTGTCTCCAAACCTCAGAGATGGCCACTCCATAGAATTCAGCCCCAAGTTCTCTGTGTGGGCCCTCCACTAACCTGCTCTAGGCTTTCTCACTGCCTTATCTCTCCTTGACTGGGAATGGGCTGTAAAAAAAGGCCAGCCACTTGGCAGGACTCCCACCCTCCCAAGGCGCAGAGCTGTACCCTGGCAGAGCTTCCAGCCACTTCTGCCTTTTTCTAGTTACCAAAGAAAAAATACTGATTGTAAACATCACTTTAAAAGCATGCCACCCGACAGCCAGCTCAGCTGCAATACATCAGCCAGAATTGTACTCATTTATGGCAAAGCATTTTATATTAATGTTTTCATTGCTTACCACAGACACTGGCTTTAAAGTGCTTAAGCCAGCTGTACTGAGTTATTTATTAGGCTTTTCTGTTTTTTTAAGTTGCCTTTTCCTTAAATAAAGTGTTTGTTTTACTTTCATACATTTAAAAATCCCTCTAGTCTCCTGCCCATCACTTGTGATAGTTCATGTGCATGCAGCTCCTGTTCCTCCAGAGTATACTCAGTACATTTGGAAATCACGTGAACTATAGCCAGCGATGCCCATGAAAGGGTAAAGTTCTAGTGAGGCAAAGAATTCAGCCTCTGCACCGCCATTTAGCTTCCCTTCCCCCCCATCTCTTCCTTTGTCCTGAAAACTGGATTCTACCTCTACAGTGAATATTTTTGACAGTTGCCTAAAGTCAACTGATTTAACATCTGAGTTATAGTCAATGCTGTTGATCATCTCCCCTTTCCATTCTGACCATTCCTCTGTCCTTCCACTTCCCTAAATGTGGTGGCCTAAGGGTCAGTCCTCAGTCCTGTCTCCATTAGAACTAGCACCTACATAAATTAAAGTCCTCCGAATGTGAGACACATAACCCTTCCTTCACCCAGAAGGCTCTTACAAGGCTGAACGCAAGACAGAGAGCTGGAGAGAGAGAGCTCTTTTTGTCTCTAGAGAGTCGAACTCTCTTGACCTATGACTCTAGAGTTAACTAACAAAATTTCAGGACCCAATTACTCCACACCCATCAGTCAACAAAGCCCAAAGACAAACATACAATTCTAGTCAACAACATGGTTCTTCATGCTAAAATATGAACAGGCCTTCAGACATTAAGAATAAGCAGACATTAAGAAGAATTCTATCAAAAAACAAAAGTTGAAAATTAGGGGCTCAGAGGAACAAGGATAAAGCAGAAAGTAAAAGAATCCTTTAAAAAAAAAACCACACTCAGTATCTTTAGGGGAAAAAAATGAGATAGGTATCCATGCAACAAAAACAGAAAAGTATTGCAAAAGAAAAATTAGAAAAAATTTTAAAAGAGTGTGTAGGTATCATATATGTAATAATCATAATAGAAATTAAATTTTTAGCTAATGAGCATAAACAATCTTAATGAAATGAAATGCAGGTAAGAAAGAGTAAGAAAATTAAAGCATCTATCAAGGACTTCCAATAATCTCTCTATATAATGTTTTAACAAGAGAGCAGAGAGAACTCAAAAGACACAATTGCAAAGACAGAATTTCAAAAAGATTTCCAGAACTGAAGGCCATGAAATTACAACTTTAAAGAGTCCATCAAAAAGCCAAACATAATGAATGAAAACAAAATGCACACCTGGATATATCATTGTGAAAATTTCAAAACACCAAGGATAGAGAATAGGGATAAACACTTTCAGAAAATGGTCAGGAAAAGATTAAATAAATCAAGTGGAAATCAGGAAGGCATCACACTTCTCTGTAGCAATGCTAAACTCAAAAACCTAGGGGAACAATGCCTTCAGAATCCTCTAGAAAAAGTATTTCTATCCTTGAATTCTATATCCAAACAAATGGTAAATGTGAAGAAGCAAAAACATATTTGGATTCCATAATTTTACTCCCATGCACGTTTTTATGAGAAGCTACTTACTCAAAGAGAATCTTCACCAAAGCAAGACAGTAATGCAAAGAAGACTCGAGTGTTAGGAAGAAAGGAGACCATCAGAGAGCAGCCACGGAAAGACCAAGGAAGAAGGAATGCCACAGGCCCAGAGACCTCCAGTCCAAGTTTAATAGGGCAGATGGTTGGAGCCCCTGGAGAGATGGTTCCAAGAAAAAAATATACATATATGCTAGTCAGTTGCCCAATGGGCTTGAGTCAGTCTTGGGGATCTTAGTAGCTCTTCCAGAGCGAATGGGAACCGTCAAAGATAGAGCCTAGAAAACTGCATGAAATATTAAACTGGATAATCATTAGCTCTTAGAAAAACAAAGTTGTTTAAGAAAGAAAAGAATCATATTTTTATTCCCTTGTGAATATTTTCATACATATAAATATGAAAATCCTAAAAATACATATGACAGAAAATTGCAGTATAACTGTGTTGAGAAGGGATGGTGTGTTAGCTAAGAGAAACTAAACTTCTGCCCAAACTTCTGTGGATGGAAAATAAAAAAAATGGCTTAAAGTTATAACAGTAAAATAGTATTGTTTAGAAATAAGAAGGTAAATGCAGGCAAGAAGAGCTCAAAAAGTTGAAATTATGTTTCTGGGAAATGAGACTCGGGAGTGAGGCAGGGTGAGGCAGAGAACAGCTAGGACTTTTTCTAAGTCTAGTGACAAGTTTGAATTTTGTAATCATGTACACGTGCTAGCTGACAAGAAGTAAAAATTTAATTCAGACATATAAACTTTAAGCATTGTGCATGGCCATGTATGGATGACAGCCCTCTATGACCAGATGTAATGAGGAACAAAATGAGACATGGTCTCTGTCTTCTTGGAACCTGTCTCTAAACACACCATCTCCTATTTCTGTACTCTGCTCAGAGTTTTCCTTGATCACTTGCCTGCCTGGAAATACGGACTCCTCTGTCAAGACTCCTTTCACAGTTTCCCTGGCTCCCACTGCCCCAGGTGCAAACATCCAGCGCAGCAATGTCTCAGAGTATCAGGAGTGTTTATTTGCAAGCCTGGCCCTCAACTAGTCCATAATATTCTTACATGAAAGAACCTCATTTTATCTTGAGTGTGCCCTTAGTGACAAGCACAAAGTCTCATAAGTGCTGGTCCATTAAATGCACACATGGATGCATGGAAGCACAGATGTGTGCATGGATGCAATTGTGAAAGGCCAGGCTAGGTTTCTGGGTTATCACCTAAAACTAAGAACAATACTGGTCAATTAAATAAACAAAGAAATCTGAGAAAGCAGAAAATTGATGCTACCAACCTCCCTAGGCCAGACACATAGGCTCCCCAGAGTGAGCATAGGGGGCCAAGGTAGTCCATGATAAGGTTCATGACACAAGAAGAGGGCAGGCAGGAAGGAACACAGTTACATTGCAATTCGGGAGACAAGGGCCTAAAGACACACTTCAATGGCAGTGGCACCTGTCTTCACTTAAGACTTGCAGCAGAAAGAACAAATGCCTGTTGGGTGCTGCTGGGTGTTGCTCTCAACTAAAAGTGACCATGAAGGAAAAAGCCAGGTACCCTCAAGTAATAACATACCACATCTGGTACCAGAGGCTGCATGAGCTGGCAGAGCTCTTCTCAGGTCCAGCCTGTGGTGCTATCACACTCCTGATGCTCATAGTTTGCATTCTTTCCACAAAGATCCCCAAGCAAGTGGACAATAAAATGCAGGGTTTATTCATATACACCCACTCCTGTCCCTGCCCCACTGAGGACAGCCATTTCCTAAAGTGGGGAGTCCAGACTTCCTAATCTGAGTCTGCAGGAGAAGACGCATGCACCAATGTCTCAGAGGGAGTGTCTGAAGCCCTACTGATGCCTCTTCATTCCAGCAAAAGCATCTCTAGCAATTGAAAGTTCACATGAATTTCTCATGCATTCATCTCATTCAGGATGGTAGCAGGTCATTTTTGTGGCATGATTTAAGGGCTCTGAAAAGACCACACTGCCCCCAAAATATCTCCCCACTGGCCTGAAATTCATTTCACTTCAAAACCATGCCTGAAATCCCACCAATTAGAAATTCATTTACAAGCCCCTCTTGTAAAATATGCAAGAGTGATTAGCTTTATTTGATTCCACTCCAGAATCTAAAATTAGGACTAATGGCTGGGGCTTATAAAGAAAAATTGGTGGGCTTTAGTTCGACCGAAAAAGCCTCTTCTGTCAGTTTTTGCTCTTCTGCAATGGGACTGACAACTTCTATGAATGACAGATAAATGATCATTTAAAACAAAATCTTCTCCTTCTGGACAGCTCTAAAGTGGTAGAAAGTTCTTCCTTGTGGTAGATTAAAATATGCTTCCTAACAGTCTCAGCAATTTGCCTGAGTTCTGCCCTCAACAACACAAAGGGAGTCTAATCACCTGCCTCTTGTTAAATATCCTAGCCAGGCTTCCTCCACCTTGGAGTTTCTGTGGCCCTTCCTCCATTTCTAACAGCTGGGCATTGTGTGTACATTGACATGGTTAAATAAGGTGTGCCTTTAGGTGTCTTTGCCCAATCACCAGAGAATGGTCTTTCATAGTGTAGAAGTTGAATGGTGTCTGCGATATGCAAAATAGCCTTGGAATTTTGGCTTCCCACTAACTAAGCACTCTAGTACATACAAGAGCCTGTCCAATTGGAAGCATCTCATGGTTGTTGAAGAACCAGTCTGGCACCAGCATGTGGGCAAGGAATTCCAATAAGAGAGAAGTGCTCAAGAAGATATCAACACCTAGGCTGGTCGGTTTTGGCAAGATGCAGGAAACTGAGCCAGTGTGCAGGAAACTGAGCCCCATACCTTAAGGAAAGGGTTTAATTGTTAATATGAACTGCAAATAATCACAAATTCTTAGCAGTAAGGCATCTTCCATTAAGAGGCATACAGGACAAGTAGAATGTGCAAGTTCCAAGCCTAAGCCTCAAAGGTGGTTTCTTGTCTTGCCACCTTTGAAACCCTGAGATAATCTTGTGAATAAACCCAAACTGGCCTGCTGGAAATTGAGAGCCCTCTTAGAGAAGAAGAACTAAGGCACCTCAGTTAACAGCCAATTCCTGGCCAACTGGCTGCCAACTTTGAGACACATGGTGAGCCACCAGCCAACTCACCAGCTGGCCAGAGACACCTACAAAAATCCAGCAGCAATGTACTGAACAGTTCAGAGAAATGACCTCCCCAGTGAAATCACAAAAGTAAATAAGTGGGTGTTTTAAGCATACCCTCTCTTGGCCATTTGCGCTGCAGCAGAAGCTAAGGTGCCTTTTCCTTTAACATGGCAGGTCCAACTCATGGTTAGTGGCAGGGAAGGCAAAAGGCAGGACTAAGCTGTATTAGTTATGCTAGGAACTCAGGAGAATTTTGAGGGTGACACGACCCATACCCTAATCCTGTGACACAAACTTCAGGTTAGGGAAACACATCTGTGAGATCAAGTGACCTTGGCCGGTCATTCAGTCGGTGCAGATAATAGTTAATGACACTTACAGGGCTCAGTCTGTGCCAGAGACTCCTCTAAAGGAAGTCTTTACATCTATTATCTCATTTAATTTGCACGACAGCGTGCTCATTTGTGAAATGAGACCACTTTTCTTTCATTTTCCAGATGAGAAAACTGAGGCACAGAGATGTTGAGCAATCTCTCAAGGAAGTGGTGCTAGCAGGAGGTGAAGCTGGAATTTGGACTGAGGCAGGCTGACCCCTACAGACCTTACTCTTAGTCAGGATCCTAATCTCCCAAGTGAGCATAACTGGGGCCTCAAAGGGACCTAATGATGGATCGGTCCGAGAGTTCATGAGGTCTTAAGGGAATAACATGCTTGTGGCACAGCACATGGTAGAAACCAAAAATGCCTCAACACCCAGCCACTCTGGAGAAGAGCTTTGGCGAAATAGCAGCTCAACACGTAAGAGCGTGTGACTAAGGATCCAAGTTTAGGAAGCCCCAGCAATAGCTCTGGGCACAGAGATCTGGACCCACAAGGGCAGGATGGAGTGTCAGGCAGCACTCACAAACAAACCAGGCTCTGGGGACAAGAAGTCAACAACAACACCAAGCCTCAAGTAGCAATGCCACAGACAGATGGAGCTTTTGATATTTTTATCTTTCTTCTTTTGGGAGAACGTGGACAAGGAAAATGAAATGAGGAACTGGACTTCTAGATAATAAGAACAGTGAGGTCTTAACTTACTGATCAAGAAAATACAGCAGACATGACCGTATTTGCACCCAAAGCAGGTGAAGTGGCGTTAGCAGCTTAAAATTTGACAACAAGTTTATAATGAAGTTAAATGTGGTTATAATCCTTTTAAAATTTTAAGTATATATCAAGCATGATTTGGAGGTATCAAAATGTATTATAAGTATGAAAGTTTGGATTTGAATCTGTGCTTTGTCACTACCCATCTGAATATCTTGGGAAAGTCATTTTGCCTCTTTAGACCTCAGTTTCCTCAGCTTTAAAAAATTTTGAAATAAGAAAAACCAAATTAAATGCCAACAGATGCTAATTTGAATTTTTACAGACTTTTTAAAAAGTTACAGGTTGACACAGACCTAAATAAAACATTTGCCCAAACCAGGCCAAAAACAAAAATAGAATTGCACTATTTGTAAGGTGCTTTCAAATACTTAACGTGGTTCTCACAACAATCCTGCAAGGTGGATAGAACAGGTGTCATCGTCTCTGTGAGGACTGCAGCTCAGGGAAGTGCCTTGCCCAGGTCACAGGGCTGCGATACTAACGCAGGCCTTCTTCTCCAGCTCTGGGGCTCCCTTCTCCCAGCTTATGTCCATACACATGATAAGTTGTATAACAATAAAAAAAGAAATCATAATTTAGGATAGGAGTCCAAGGGAATGAACACTTGCGACTCTTTATCAAGATAAGGTCCCCAGACCTCAAGGAGCTCAGAGAAGGTCACTGTGTCCCAAGAGAATCAGTGATGACTTCAAGGAAAAGGTGGGGGCTTCAGCTTGATTTTATCATTCAAGCAACTCTTTGTTTCACAGATAAATGATTCTTTGAAAAGTTGCTGATGAATTCCATCCAGTCATTTTTTAGCAACAAGTTTCTTGGGGCTGATCTGCAAAATAGTCAGCTACTTGATATAATCCATTTTTACCCAAACTGTTTTATGTACCACACAAATCACAGTGACTTTTTTGTGTTTACTTGTTTGTTAGTTTAAAAGCAGAGACTGTTCCAGCGTAGCAGCCCCAGCTCTGACCTCCCAACACCTGCCCACTGTGGGTTCCATCCCAGCTGCAACAGTGGTAGCTTCGATGGCAGGTAGAATTTTCTATTGCTTCCTGTTGAGTAACTGGAAAAAGACAGAAGCAAGAAGAGGAAGCCTGGTATCAGACATCAGCACTCTAGAAGTGGGTTTTTATTGGGGAGTGGAAGACAGAAATCTCTGCATGGAAGGAATTATCATTTCTGGAGTCTTCTCTGGATAACAAATTGCTGAGGCCTAAATATCTACAGATTATTCTGAGTTTATCTTGCTGCGACAGATCCACATACTGTAATCAATCAATCATGGTACATGTCCATAAAACAGCTTGATAGTACACATGTATTCTCCTCAAAATAAAGTCATAACATTTACACATAATAACCTATTGGGCTACAGGCTTTGCCTCACGTATGCTCAATATTGTCTGACGTTTTATTGAATCCCACACTAACTTTTGCCTGATGCAGCCATTCTACAGAGAAAAGTTAATTGAAGTCTTGATTGCAAGAAAGAAAATGTTTTAAAGGAGAAGGAGTTGAGGCAACCTCCTTTAGAGGCTGCAGAGAGGCCAAAGTGGGTAGAGCATTGGAGAAGAAAGACAAGAAGGGATTGGGGACTCCAATCACTGGCAGGCTGCTCCCTATGGCACAGGACATTTCAGCTCTCCATATCTCAGCTGCGTCACCCATAAAATATTTGGCATTACAAAATGCTAAAATGGAAATTATGCAAATAAAGAGAGGGGGGGAGGAGGATGGAGAGCTTGTGGCTGGGGTTCCTGGGTAGGAACAAGGAATAATTGGCCAGTGCTTCACAGAACACAAAAGGCCATTTCCTCCAATTCTGTGGGGCTGGGTGGTGGCAAAACATTGTGAAGAGTAGATTACACTGGCTCACAACTACCATTCCCAGTCCCAGCTATATTCTTTTCATTTCTCTCCTACTCCAGCAGCCCCACTAGCTAAAGTCCTACATTTTCTCTCTCCCCGCCCTCCATCTGCACTCACCTGGCTATGCTCTCAGCAGCATCACTGACCTAAAAGTAAGGGCCAGTGGGCATGCTGCCCTTGGTGGATGACATACCCTAATCAGAGGGCACATGGGATATGGAAGCCGATTTGAGGGCCCATTTTAAGAAACCACAGGAACTAGCCAGTGCCACATAACCAAGTAGAGCTCTTTATGTTGCTGGAGTACTTGATGGATTGGGTGAAATGTAGCACTATGCTAGTGGTTCCCGGTGCATCGCTCTGACATGTGGAGCTCAGTCATCTCTCCACCTTGGGCTCTGCTTTTGGAACTCCTGAGTGAGTAAGTTTGCACAGTAGCCTGGGCAGCTCCCATTTCTAAAGTTTTGAAAGTTTCACAGATGATTTTGATCTACTTGAGGACAGCAGGACCAGACAATGGCTTAGGTCCCTTCCTGCTTCCAACCTAAGTGCAGCTTTTAAGTGTTCTTTGAGGGAGGAGAATGCAGAAGAATGAATGAATATGGTTTTCTTAAAACTCAATTAGTCTTAGACAAAAGGACTGACTCAAATAGTGGGAGTTTAACATCTGGCCCTTGTAGTTTAATGAAAATTGGAGTTTTCACTGTCCACTGAGCATGCTGTGCTCATTCTCTGCTCATCTTCAGTTTCTAGAATTTTTTAATCACTAACATTGTCCTTTCCTTCCTCCACAGCCTGTCCAGATCACATCCACTTATATGGAGAAACAATGAAATATGGTTAATCATGTGAAAACCAGCTGACAAGTGAGCAAAAAACTTGCCTCAACCCTGCCTTGCTTTGAGGTTTGAGATATTTTCATTGGGAGAGTTCACACATTTATTCACTCATTGAACAAACATGTTTGAACCCATGCTATGCATCAGGAACTGTGCTAGGTGCTGGGGATGGAGCCATGAACACTCTGACACGGGAACATAACCCTTGCATCATGCTGAAGCATCCTTGCTAAGAGCAAGCTGTAGTCTGCAGCTTAGTGCTTTGGGAAGTCTGTAGTATTGACAGCTTCCAAGAGTTTTAAAAAGACAAAACTCTCGTAAAGAATCACAGACATTATCCAGAGGATTATCTATTCAATTGGCCAAGGAGGCTAGACAGATGTAAGAGGCTGAGATTCCATGTGACTCTCTGAGGAGGGGGCTATTGTGACCCAGCAAATAGACAGAAAAGTGAGTTGAATTGAACTGTACACTTGGGGGCATTTACCTTGGAAATGGGTCTGTTGCTCCTCCATTTATGGTGGCTAGAACTTGCTGAAGTTGAGTTGCTATTTGCCCAAGACCATGTCTCTGAATGGTTACCATGGCTGTGAGTGGGGAAGGAGGCCCAGGAGCTTGCTGGGCATAGACAGAAGCAAATCAGCCTGGTGAATCCATGCTGCTGAGATAATCACAGATATTAGGGGTCCGAATTCTTCTCAGTCCCTGTCGCTGGCACAGAGCAGCTGGAAATGGTTTGCACTGGCCAGGCCCCGGGCTAGGTGATGGAGTTGGAAGCACAGACTTTGGGATGACGGGCATTTCCCATTACAATCCACATTGATTCCCAGCCACAATGGCCCTAGACTTGTTCCCACCCGGCTCAGCATGGGCCATCCTGTCACTCTAGAATAATTTCAGCAGCTCAAGGATGGTCCCTGGACCTGTAAAATGCCCCAGATGGAGAAAGATTGATCATTACGTGGTCCTCAGACTCTTCACCACCTAGTCCTGTTGCCAGAAAGTCTCTGCTCTCCCAGCCAGGACCCCTGTTGTGCTCAGGGCACACAGACTCCCAGTCTACAAACTGCACACACAAGTTCCCTTTAGTTAAACTGAAGTCTTGCTAGCACTTTCAGAAAGAACTCTTATTGGGAAACCCTGGGAGCACAAAGAAGATGAATGGATGAGTGCAATAATGCTACACATTTGTGTAGTACTTTGGAGTTTTAAAAGCTCTTGTACATTCATTACCTCATTTACCCAGCATGGATCCCTTCCCTAACTTAAGTAAAGCCTAGCTAGAGACTGACATGGACTCTGCTAGAAGATTCTTCCATCCTGCCTACCTATAGCCCCCAAATCCACCCCTGACATCTGGCAATTCTGGCAGCCTCAAAAGAGCCCCAGTGGCCCCCAAAATTCTGATTCCTGGTCCCAGGTCTGAGTCTGACTTTCTCCTGGCCCAGCCAACCCACTTCCTTCCTGAAAGTTTTGTTCTGGAAGCATTTTCACTAACTAGTTGCTAATGGTGATTCTAACCACTGAAGAAAGCATTTTCTTTTTTTCCAAAACGGTACTAGATTCGGTCACTCCCAACTTCCTTGTGAAGGATAGTAACCGCTAACGTCCGTGGAACGCGTTCAGAGAGCCAGGTGCTGCTTTCTGTGTATATGAACTCATGTTCCCTGCACAAAGACCATCAGGTAGATGGTAAGATCTCCACTTTACAGATGAGAGGGGCATAGTAAACAAAAGTTATATTCTATGTTGGTGAGGCTATCAACGGATTAAGTGGACTGCAGGATAAAGAGACCGACCCTGTTTCTTTCATCATGTCATTAAATCATCGTGATATGAATGCGTGTGATTGGGATGCACACACCAAGCTCCTCCTGGGTGGCTGGCCACAGAGACATAACAGGGAATCACACATGGCTCTGCTCTGAGGAGTCTGTGAGCTGGCTTGTCCCCCGCCCTCCAGGCTCTCGTGCTATTGATAACATAATGTCATAAGTGTTATCGCTCCTGATCTAGGGCCAGAGAAAACCATCAAGAGGGAGTGACATGGATGCAGAAGTTAAGAACATGCCCCCCAAGAGGACAGTACAGCAGAAACAAGAGTAAGAGAACATAGTCTCAGCACCCCTGGACAGGTAGGGTGGAAGGAGCTGTGTACTGGGTTAAGGGATTTTGGCTTCATCCTGAAGTTACCAAAGCACTGTTGATGGGTTTTAAACAGAGAAGCAACATGAAAGGTACTTTCCCCCAAAGTTATTTTTTTTAATTAAACCCCTGCTTCTCAACCTGTTTTCTTGTGGTTTCCCCTATCCAATAAAAGTGAATTGGGGGGACTCATTAAATAAAATTGTCTGGCCACCAGTTGTTAATTAGCTAACCTCTTATTGCCCTCTGCTCTGAGACGAGATGATTCTCTCCCTTGCATGCTCTCACACACCCCCCCATTGTAACAGACTTGGGGGAGCATAACAAGTTTCAGTTAAATGTCCAGGCTCATGTCTCCGGACACCTGTAGCTTCAGTTTCTTCTGAGTTTCCCTTTACATTAGGTGTCTACCTACAATGTCACATGCTGTCCACATAATGCTGTCAGAGTTGACGATTTGCCTACCATTGACCAAAGTTCCCTCTGTCAGGCACTGAGGAGCTTGTGTCACCACTGACCTTCTGGCTGGAGACTCCTGGGGCCAGGACCAGGGCCAGGTTTGGAGGAACCCAGACACTGGCCACCATGCCTTCAGGGAGAACTCTCTCTGACTCAGCAGCAAGTTCAGCAGGGCTATGAAGAAGAAAGAGAGAAAAGGCCTGAAGCTTAGCAGATGGGCCCACCAAGTCAATTCTGAAACTGACAGGGCTGCAGGTTACAGAGCCAGGTCCTTGTAGCTGAGGCTGTGTTTTATGTAGGTTAAAAATGTCCAAAGGTCTCAGTTCATAACACATATATGAACTGGCTTTTGGCTGTCCTCCTCTTTAAGACCAAAATCCTGTTTTATATTCTCAGATGGGAGAGGCCTCAGAATCTGGGATGGGAAAGGCCTCAGAACCTGGGCTTTAACCACTCTGCAATGTGATCTGGCTATAAGACACCAAGACAATGGACACTGCCTTCTTTAGGACAGGAGCCTTTATCCCTGTCCATGAGAGGCTAAAAGGCTCAGAGAGTCTGCTGAGAGCCATACACAATTGTATAGGGTGTGTATATACACTGCTTTCATCAGATCCCGAAAAGAGTCTACAGTCCCCCCAAAAGACTAAGAAGCCCCAATTTGGAAAAGTGCTTACTAGTCTGTACACATCAACCCTACCACAAACCTCCACACCCTGGACCAGCTTCCCCATGGCACATCTCCCCAATCCAGGCGAGTTGACCCAACTAATGCAAACACAGCAATAATTTATTTCAATTCAAAGAAATGCAAATTGGGTTAATATTCCTTTCTCTGAACCATCACATATTCAATGTAAAGTAATTCATTTGCACAGCAGTGAATTTTTCTAGAAACAAATGATACTCTGTTCTGCACAATTCAAACCAGCACATTTTTTAATGCAACAAACATTTATAAACCACCCATCCTAAAAATACCCATTGCAGTATCATCTTCAAGCCTACAGCCTGTCATCCCAAACTGCTGTATTATATTTATATAATGGGACTCTTTACACCCCAGTCATCAAATTACTCTGTTTATTATTATCCCCATTTTACAGATAAAGGAACTAGGACACAGAAAGGTCAGCTGGCCCAACCAGCCCCAAGCCCCACAGCAGGGCTGTAGTGAAGAGGACATGTTTCCTGGCTACTGCAGCCCTGGGAAACAGAAGTGAGCAGCCTGGCTGGATATACTTCTAGAAAAAGCAAGCACAGTCGGGGGGAGATGCCAATTGTCCCCCACCACGGGCCAGAACAAGCATGCCCAGGAACACGGTGAGAGGCCCCTCAGCCACCCCTGTGCATGCCATCATATTGGATAGACTTGTGTTAGTACATCTAAAAGCAAGAGTTCCCAGACAGGCGAGAGGGAGGCTTCACGACCTGAAGATTGGAGTCTGGGGCCTTTCTGGAATGTCAAAAAGCGTTCCCTCCCCCAAGTCAGCATGCTCACTCTAGGCCCTTCCCATCAGGAGACACTCCAAGCTGTAGCCTGTGAGGTCCACGCAGAACAGTGAGCCCAGCTCCCCTCAGAGAGGCAGCCTGGGGTTGCCATCGTCCTTTCTGTAGGCACAAGACCTCATAGACATATATAAGCAATTGCTTCTAGGGACATACCTCTTAATTTAAAGAACTAAACCCCAGGCATGGGATTGTCTCTGGCCCCCTTCCACTGCCACATGGGAGGAATTGGGGGACCTCATCTTGGACCCCCTACCCAAGAGCTGGCCTACATGGGCTGGCAAGTTACAAGTTCCAACGACTAAAGTAGCCACCCAGTTTTCCTCTGACCCCACCTTTGTACCCAAGCTTGCTCCTGGGTACAACTCAGCCTGAGGTCCCCAGATAGGTTGGGCCTTGGTGGGGGTGGGGCAGGGGTAGTGCAGGACCCACCTCATCAGCACTCCCCTGCAGCAGGACTCGTTATTAATAAACACGCTGCTTCGAGCATTTGCGCACGATTGTTTGATATTTCAGTTTTCAGTAATTTTCTCAGTTAATAATTTATTAAATGGATTATTTGTCATTTCAATTTATTAAAAATTGATAAAGGGCTCATTTCTTTTTTTCCCAAGCTCAGATACAGGGAGAGTTATACAGGCCAAAGTAAAAATTAAAGGTTCCCTGCTTCCTTCCCTTCCCCTGTCCCCACCCAGTCACTCCCTCACCCAAGGTGGCACACCCCCAAATTTCACTTCCAGGGTTCCTATACACAGAGCTGCACTCTACTGGCTAGTTGTAGGATGAAGCAAGTGAGGTATGCCCTCATTTCCCCCACCCCACTCTACTCTACCATCTCCACTGCCTATCCTGAATCCCCCAACCACCAGAAAGCAGCACAGGATTGTCCCCTATCCTGGTTGGCAAAGAAAAAGCCCTACTGACCCCCCAGCCTCAAGTATGCCTTGTCCCCTATGCAAGGTGGAGCAGCATAAAGGAGCCTGAGATGGTGACTTCAGGTGCTGCGACAAAAGTAGAAAGGAGGCATTTAAAGCAGTGAATGATCTTGAAGGGGACACTAGAAATGGTTACCTGCTCTCTCAGTGGGCAACATAAGCTCCTACAGCCAGCTCTCATCTGGTGCCCTGGATAGTTTCTGTGTTCCAAGCCTGGTTCTGCCTGTGCTTACAGAACAAGGAAGCAAAGAAATTGAGGGAAAGGACAAAAGCAGACCATCCATCTCCTGGTCCATCTTATTCTCTTCCTCCTCCCTGTCCTCTCTCTTCTCCCTCCTCTCAACTCCAGCTCTTCTTCCCTCTTCTCTCTCTTCACTCTCTCTCCATCTCCACAGCACTTCTGCTCCTCTCCTGCCCCTCATTCTTTATTCCCCTTTCCCGTGATCTCTACCCTCTTTCTGCTTGACCTTATCTTTTGGCTTTTGACTCTTTGGCTCTTCCTCCACCAAGGATTTGGAGTCCACAGTTGGTTAAATACCTGTGCCCCCTTGACCTGTGAGGAGCCTCAATGGGGCAGTGATGAAGCTTCCCCAACAGTGTCCTCGAGTTGCAGCAGTTCTTTGCTCGTTTCTAGGCTGAGAGCCAAGCCCTTGGGCCATCAATATGCCCATGTCTCACTCTCAGGTCCCAGAATGCCCACCTACCCACAGCAAGGAAAATGACAGTGCTCTCTGGATTCAAGATGGTGCATGGGAAAGCCCACCCCAATTCCTGCAGAGCCACCAAGAGCAGAAAAGAGGGAAGAAACCATGGAGGGATGGCACCCAGAGAGGCATCAGTACCTCAAAGTCACTTTAGCCAAGAGCCCATTGGTCACCATTTTGCGTTTCTGTCTGCGTTAACAGGCTCCTTGAGATCCCGTGTATGATTGTTTTCCAGAGGACTTTACTCCAAGATGAGTTTAATGGCCTTATAAAAGTCACTTTGTACACAAATTGGGAAGTCTCTGAAGTACCACAGCAGCTTTTATGCATATACAGTCACAAAGTTCCTGCAGCCAGTCCGGGAAGGCAGTTCAAGGCACAAAACATCCTTGGGTAAATTACTTCCTATTAGTATGTCACATATTTGTTATACATGACTGTAATTCCAGGAGGTGACAGCAGCAGTTGACAATAAAACTTTGCACTCTTTTTTATTTATATTTTCTCTGCTTTTCTATTTTGTTTGTTTTATTTTTTTCTTTCCCCTCAAAGTTACATGACATCACATTTAGGGCTTCAACTCCTGGCTCCCAGGGAAACAATGCCCCCTGAGGCTTTTCTTGACTCCCTTTCTGCAGGGTTGTCCAAGAAAACATCTAACCTCAACTACCACAGAGGAACCTCCAAAGGGTGTCGCAGCATGGGTAAGACAGGAGGTCTGAAGTGAGGCTCCTTCAATCCCAGGTCACTTCCTTCCTCAGTTCCTCCCCTGGCCACAGCTTCCTACCTCTCTTCAAATCCTTAATTCTACAATGAACAACCACTATGGCCCTGGACCAGAGCTAGACAACCTGGAAAAAGTGAGGGAAGATAAAAATCCATTGTCTAGTTCTGAGTAAGTCCCACCCAGTGAGACAGTGTACTCAAACTATAGTAGAATCTCTGTAAGTTGACCACCCAAGGGACTACAACAGCCATTCAACATACAGAGGTGGTCAACATAAGGAACTAAACCTACTATATTACTATGCACACATGGTGCATGACCGGTATATGAAAATTAGATTAGTTTAAGGAGGTGGTCAATGATGCAGGTTCTGCTGTATGTCGTAAGTGACAAAGACAGCACATTACCCTCAACATGCTATAAGAGCTGGGCTGGGGAAGACCAAGGTCATCCTACAGGAGGCTGTGCCCAAAGCTGGGCTCTCATGGGCAGGTAGAGAACAGAGCCACTTGGAAATGGGAGCCTCCATTCCATTTTGGAAAAATGAAGTTTCCCTTGGGTTGTTCTTTATAAACACAATGGCACCTTGGCATTTAAGAAGTACGGCTGGATGGAGAATGAAAAGGGAATACTCTGGCTAGCCTCTAGCAGGGAATTAATGCTCCTGAATGAGAATCTTCTCTCCATTGTCCCTCATGCACAGTGAGGACCTAGTTGGTCAGCCTTTGACCTGGGAGTGGAATGCATAAGGTCCTCTATACCATGCTAAATCCTGCATGTTGTGGCTTAGCCCCTCATCTCCAGACCCTGACCTATTTGAGGAATAAAGAAATGTCTTCTCTTCTCCCCTAGTGGAGGTATTCCAGACATCAAGGGGATGGCCTCTTGAGAATTGCCCTCTCCTCCAGGGATGTGCCAGAATCTTTCCAGACCTTTGACCTCTCAGCCTATTACCAACTCCCACAGCCTGGAGAAAAAAGTCTCTCCTGACTTCAGCTCTCTGGCTCCCTGACCCCCTGCTGGCTACAACTCTCCCATGGGAGCCTGATTCCTATGCTTCTCATCCCAAACTCAAAGCTGCAGGCAAATGCAAGTGTTTCTACCTGCTCTTTGATAAAAGCACCCTGCTACTTCTTATTCTCATAATCTCAAGTCTAAAAAGTCACCCAGCTCAAATTGATGGCTGAAGAAGAGCTTTTGCCGGGGGGTGTTTCAATCTGATAGGCTTTTGAAAGAGGATAACTCTGAAGCTTATACAAGAGGGAGTTTTTGCATAATTGGACAAGGAAGCAAAGGGACAGATTAAGGAACAACTATTAGGGAAGGAAGAAAGGGTAAATGCTGCAAAATAATGAATTTAATTATTTTTGACTACATGTCTTGATACCATCTTCATTGTCATTGAAATAGTGGAAAAACTATCACTAAAAACAAAACACTGTCAATCAGTCCCCTAATTATAAACTGTTCTGTGCTTTTTTTTTTTTTTTGGTCAGTGTAGATACATCCTGAATATTTTAGGACTCTTTGGACCTCAATTCTCTATCACTTATAATTCAAAATTGCATCTCCCCCTGTCTTCTCCCAGGACTCTTAATTTCTCTCCTCTTTCCACCATTATTTATTTAAGCCTCCTAACTGTATTATTTATTTTAACACCATATCTGTATTATTTATTTTACTGTAGCTCCATAATGATATTATTTAAGTCTATAAAATAAAGTTTTTTCCCTTGAACTCTCTGTGCAAAATAAAATTGTATTGTACTGAAACATTCTTTGAAATGTCCTTCTTTTCTACCACAGGATAATAATAATAATACTTTGCATATATATAGTACCTTTCATCCTGGGATTATTTAAGTCTGCAAAAGCAGTTTGTTTGAATTTTCTATGCAAAAATCATGTTGTATGATAATATTCTTTGAAATTCCCTTTATTTTTCACCACTTGCTGGTATAGAAATGCTCTGTCTTTGTGCAGAACTTTTCACCTAGGAATTTCCAAGTGGTTCTCTCATTAATGCTCATCTACTTAGAATGGCTGGGTAAACAGTGCTCCCACTTCCTGAGCAGTGAGAGTGGAGCATCAAGAATACCTCTGTAGACAGAAAGGATGTATAAGACCCAAGGCAGCAGGAGGAAGGTTGTCCACCATCCCACGTGGCTTCTCCTTGCCATGGAAACAACTCAGCACAACCTCTCTCTGCTCATGTACATCATCTGCATTTATCAAAGAAACAAAAACTGAGCTCCAGAGTCAGAAGGCCTGGATTTAATACCCCTTACTATTGAGTGGCACATCCAGAGTAAGTCCTTTCCCCTCTTAAAACCTCAGCGGGTTCATCTGTGTTCAGGCTCTGGGCTTTGCTCAATCCTCTCCCACATCCCAAATTACTCTTCTCATGCCTAGCCATTCATCCATTCTTTAATGTCCAACTCTCTAGGAAGAGTGCCTTAGTTCGTCCACACTGCTATAGCAAAGTACTATAGACTGAGTAGCTTCTAAACAGCAACATATATTTTTCATAGTTCTGAAGAATGGAAAGTCTGAGATCAAGGTGACACCAGATTTGGAGTCTGACAGGGGCCCATTTCCTGGTTGACATCATCTTACTGTGTCCTTATCTAGTGGAAGAGGCAAACGAGTTCCCTTGGGCCCATTTTATAAAGGCACTAATCCCATGCACAAGGGCTCCACCCTCATGACCTAATGACCTCCACCTCTTACTACCATCACATTAAAAGTTAGCTTTTCACTGTATGAATTTTGGGATGGGGGGGTCACACAAACATTTTAGACTGAAGCAAAGAGCACACGGCAGCCCCTTATATTCTCCCATAATGGTAGTCAATATCTGTCATTTTCTTCTGGACAGCCCTTGATTCTTAAGTTCCTAGCAACATATCCAGGAGCCAGAGTATGTGTTATTTTGAACAATTTTAACTGCCTCTTGAGAATAAACTTTCATTTATTGATTGATTCATTCGACAAAGTATTTACTGTGCACCACATACTCTTTTTGGCTTTAGAGATACAGCCTTGAACAAAACAGTCCAAAAAACCTGCACAATCTCAGAGAGATTGTGGGAAAATATATCCATCTTCAGGTCTACAAAGCTAAGCTATAGCATGACTAGAACCTTTTCTAATGACTCTCAAAGGGATAAACAGAGCATGGTGCACACAGCAGAACAGAAGATACTTTCCACCTGTTGTGTGTGTTTTTTTTAATAATGATGATAAGATGATACAATTTGAAATAATTGACAGTTTTTTATAGTTTAAAAAAACATTTTTAGAAATTTCTCTTCAGTTTTAATCTGCTGATTATTAAGTACCCAATTATTCTATAATATTTTATACAGTAGGTGTGGTTTTCTTCAGGAAGAACCCATCTGTATGAAGAAGGTCAAGTGTACAGCCTGCAAGCCCTCAGTTATTCATCTGCTGAATGGGCTGGTGGCTTCCAATCTCATTGGGAAGCAGAAATGAGACAGTCATTCAAAAGGCCAGCACCATGCTTTGCTAGAAATAGCAGTTAATAAATCACAGAGCCATTCATCTACCTCTCTGTTTCTGTGCCAGTACCATGCTGTTTTGATCACTATTGATTGATAGTATAGTCTGAGTTCTATAGTCTATAGTCTAACTCCTCCTGCTTTGTTTTTATTTCTGAGTAATGTCTTGGCTATTCGAGGTTTTTTCTTATTCCATACCTTTCACCTTTAACCAAGATAGACTCTCACTGGATTAAAGATTTAAACTTAAGACATGAAACTATAAAATTACTAGAAGAAAATGCAAGAAAAACTTGAAGGAATAGGCCTGGGAGAATATTTTATGAGAAGGATGCCCTGGGCAATTGAAGCACCATCAAAAATACACTACTGGGACCTGTTCAAATTAAAAAGCTATTGCACAACCAAGAACACAGTTACTAAAGGAAGTAGACAGCCCTCAGAATGAGAGAAGATATTTGCAGGATATGTCTCCGAAAAAGGTTTAATAACCAGAATACACAGAAAACTCAAACATATTAGCAAGAAAAGAACAAGTGATCCCATCCCAGGGTGGGCAAGAAACCTGAAGAGAAACTTCTCTGAAGCAGACAGGCACACGGCCTACAGACACATGAAAAAATGCTCATCATCCTTAATTATCAGAGAAATGCAAATCAAAACTACTTCGAGATATCATCTAACTCCAGTAAGATTAATCCACATCACAAAATCCCAGAGATGCTGGTGCAGATGTAGTCCCATGTTGCTGGACAGAATGCAAACTAATACGGTACTTTTGGAAAGATGTTTGGAGAATATGTAGAGATCTAAAAATAGAATTGCCATTTGATCTATAATTCCTCTACTAGGTATATATCCAGAAGACCAAAAATCACATTATAACAAAGAGATCTGAATAAGAATGTTTACTGCAGCCCAATTCATAATTGCTAAGTCATGGAAAAAGCCCAAGTGCCCATCAACCCACAAATGGATTAACAAATTGTGGTAGATGTACACCATGGAATATTATGCCACCTTAAAGAAAGATGGAGACTTTACCTCTTTCATGTTTACATGGATGGAGCTAGAAAATATTCCTCTTAGCAAAGTATCTCAAGAATGGAAGAAAATGTATCCAATGTATTCAGCCCTACTATGAAACTGATTTATAGCTTTCATATGAAAGCACAAGAATATGGGGAAAGGGGCAAGGGAGGGGAGAAGGGTGGTTGGGTGGAAGGAGGGTAATTGGTGGGACCACACCTACGGTGCATCGTAGAAGGGTACAAGTGAAACTTACTAAATGTAGAATATAAATGTCTGAACACAATAACTAAGATAATGCCATGAAAGCTATGTTAACCAATTCGATGCAAATATTTCAAATTGTATATAAAACCAGCATGTTGTACCCCATGATTCCATTAATGTACGCAGCTATGATTTAATTTTTTAAAAAAAGGAAAAAATTAAAAAATAAATCACAGAGCCTCTCCTCTTGAGGCTCTGACCCTAACTCCGTGTGGTGTCTGAGAGACTGAAATGCTTGGGCTGATTAAAAGGGCTGTCTGATCGCCCCCAGTAAGTTTTGCCCTTGAGAAACACAGGCTGGGTTTGTGTCTTTTCTGTGATTTGTGAGCCAGATGCAAGTGCTTTGCAGCCTTCATTAGAGGCACTGCACACCATAGCAGTGGGTTCTAGTCTCTCTTTTTATTGTCAAACCACTTCCACCATCATTTGCACTGTTAACCCCCTCTCCTCAATATTTATTGTTGTGTTTTCTGCATACTGTATATTCTCTGTATACAACACACTGTATTTTTCAGTACTCTGCATTTTTCTGCAAAATATTTCACTCATCAATTTGTAGGCAAATGCACCGTACCTTACCCAGTCTTCATTATAGAGTGCCCCTAGGGAAAAAAATGTAGTAGATGCATGTTATTTGGTTTGATTGTGTAGACTATATGAATTTGTTACAATTATCCCCATATTGATAGATTAGAAATGGAGATAAAATCCCTGATTGCTAGCCAATGCTGCCTCCTATCCCTGCAAGAGTGCTCTACTTCCTCTCCAGATACACGACATATGTTCTTCCTCAACACCTTTTCTGTGCCTATAGTTACATTGGGAATAAGCCATGTTTATTTGTATGCAGGGACCACAGTCTACTTGGAGAGACATATGAAAAGAAATAACAAAAGTACAGTGTGGAAATCACATGGAATAAAGTGGTCTCATGATATCAAACACACAGAGTAAGCCAGAATCAGGGATAGAGGAGACAGGATGCATTCAAATTGAGGAACAGTACAAAGGTCCTGAGGCAGCAGAGCATGTTTAAAGAATGGAATAGTTTAGTGTATCCAAAGCCAAGGCATGATCCTGAAGAGCCTTCTAAGTCCCACCAAGAATATGGGACATTGCCTTGAGGTTACCATGAAGATACTTGAGCCATAAAAATTGATTAATTAGAAAAGAAACATGACTAGATACAAAGAAAGTTCCAATAAAAGCAGATTTGAATACTAGGAAGAAAGTCATTGGGGTCAAGAGATAAGAAAACCCCTTGCAAAATTACTGAAATACTTGTTGAAATGTTTCTAAACGTGATCTTATATGTATAAAAAGCTAATGATTCCACACACACACAAAAAAAGACGTTAATGCTAATAAACAAACTCTGCAAAGTTGCAGGATACAAAATCATTACACAAAAGTCAGTTGTGCATCTCTAAACACTAACAATGGACAGCCCAAGAAGCAAATAAGGAAACAACTCTATTTATAAAAGCATGAAAAATAAAATACTTAGGAATAAACTTAACCAAAGAAATGCAAGACTTGCACAGTGGAAACTACAAAATACTGCTAAGAGAAATTAAAGACATAAATTAATGTAAGACATCCCATGTGCATGGATTGGAAACCTTAATATTGTTAAGATGTCAAATACTATCCATAGCAACAAATTTGATGTAATCTGTATCAAAATCCCAGTAGCATTTTTTGTAAATATATAAAAATCCATCCTAAAATTCCTATAGAATCTTAAGAGATCATTAAAACAATGTGGTACTGGCATAAAGACAGACATATATACAAAGGGACTAGAAAAGAATTCTCAGAAACAAGCCATCACATACATAGTCAAATGATTTTCCACAAGGGTATTAATACCATTCAATGGGGAAAGAACAGTCTTGTCAACAAATAATGCTGGTACAACTGATTATTCACACTCAAAAGATTAAAATGGACTCTTACCACACAACATATTTAAAAACTAACTCAAAATAAATCAAAGATCTACACATAAAAGCTAAAACTGTAAAACTATGAGAAAAAAATAGAGAGGAAAAGCTTCATAATATCAAATATCAAATTTGGCAATGATTTCTTGGATAAGACACCAAATATATAAGCAACAAAAGCAAAAATATATAAACTGGACTATACCAAAATTAAACACTCTGTGCATTATAGGACACATCATCTGGGTATAAAAGTAACCTACAGAATAGGAGGAAATATTCACAAACATATATCTGATGAAGGGTTGATATCCAGAATAAGCAAGGAACACCTACAACTTAAAAAAAAAAAACTTGATTGGAAATGGGCAAAGGACTTAAATAGACTTTTTTCACAGATAAATAACCAGTAAGCAAGCCCATAAATCCCATCACTAAATATTGAGAAATGTAATCAAAATCACAAATCAAAAATCTCATACCTGTTAGAATGAACACTTTAAAAAAATAACAAGCATTAGTAAAGTTATGAAGAAATTAGAACCTTTGTGCTTTGTTCATGGGAATGTAAAATAGTGTAGTACTACAGAAAACAGCATTTCAGTTCCTCAAAAACTTAAAAATAGAACTACCATATAACTCCACAATTTCATTTAGGGGTATAATATACCCAAAAGAATTGGAAACAAGGTCTCAAAGAAATATCATACACTCATGTTCATAACAGCATTATTCACTATGAACACATGTCTACAGCAGCAGTATTCATATTCATAGCAGCATTATAATAGCAAAAAGGTGGAATCAACCAAAGTGTCCTCTGATGGTTGCATGAATAAATAGACAGGAAAACAATGGAATACTATTCAGCCTTAAAAATTCTGAAATTTTTAAGGAAGGAAATTCTGACACAGGCTATAACACGGATGACCCTTGAGAACATTGTGCTAAGTGAAATAAATAAGTCACAAAAAGACAAGTACTATATGATCCACTTACACGAGGTACCTGGAGTGTCAGGTGTTCAGAGACCTAAGTTAGAATAGTGGTATCTGTGGCTAAAGGGAGTGGGGAATAAACAGTTTAACATATTATTAAAAATAAATATAAATTTGATCACTATCGATTTATAGTACAGTCTCAGGTCTGGTAACGTGATCCCTCCAGCTTTGCTAAAAAAAAGAAATGTTAAAGAGGTCATTGTATGTGCCTTACTAATGGTTGATCAGGGTCATCTTTTTCATTTTGATCTGGTAAATATAGATTGCCTACTTTGTGCTTAACACTGATCCCATTTCTATGACACAAGAACACTATGTCTTGCCTTCAAGAAGCTCAAAATCACATAGCAGGAATTAAGAGGAGGAAAGAATGGCTACAATAGAAGAGATATATAAAGAAATATATATGTAAATGATAGTATATTATTAAATCCTAACAATAGGATTGGTCCATCTCATGTTCATATGTAATATGTCCATATATATAGATAAATGTATATACAAGTAATATAGTAGATTTAAAATTTCCTCTATCCTTATACATGGTCTTTGATGTACAAGAAAATGAATTATTTTAATTGGTAACAAAAGTTTTCTCTTAGTCCCCATTGCCATTTAGAGAAACCTAGGATGTAAATAACCTGTAGAAATTCACATGATTTGGTTTTCTCAGCCATAGTCCACTCCTACTTCCTTGTTAGTGACAGATATTTCCGTATTCTTGTCTTCTTTTCTTCATTCAATTACACAGAGATGGATTATGTGCCCAACAGCACTATGATTTTAACATTCTGCCAACAGCAAAAGTATCTTCTTATTGCCTGCACATAGGACATACTACTTCCACAGCAGCCCTCAACTTCTATCCCATCATCTCCCTTTGGAAATCCAGTGCTGGGGTGTCACATAGGAATAAAAAACTTACAATGAGAGTACCCCAGAGAACTCCACCACCCTCTTTCATCAAAAATTCCTCCCATAGACCTGCCATTTTTGTCTGCTATTTGAGGAAAGCTGAGAAATACCATGTTTTTCTGCCTGTCAGAGAGTACAAGAAAGGGATGAATATTATTTCCTGAGTAGAAGGCCAGGCAGGATTAGGAATGGAAGAGTTTAATTATGAAGGCTTTGATCAAGATCAACAAATTCAAAATAAAGTTATCTCAATTATCATAGTATTTTTTTAAGTTGATGTCAAAAAGAGGGAATTGGACACAGTGATTGTCAAACTGGATGTATCATACATGTTGACTGGTATGAAGTGGAAATTCTACATTGGGAACCAACAGAGGTGGGTCCAGATCCTGTCATCACAACTGACTTTCTCTGTTATCTTAAACAGATTATTAAATAAATATGATTCTTAATCTCTTTTTAAAAGGCAGGTTGAAGGGCTGGGTACAGTGGCTCATACCTGTAATCCTAGCACTCTGGGAGGCCAAGATGGGTGGATTCCTGGAGGTCAGGAGTTCGAGCCTACTCTGAGGAAGAACAAGATCCCATCTCTGAAAACTAGACAGGTGTCTATAGTCCCAGCTACTCGGAAGGCAGAGACAAGAGTATCACTTGAACCTAGGAGTTGGAGGTTGCTGTGAATTATGACACCACAGTTCTCTACTGAGGGTAATATAGTGAAACTCTGTCTCAAAAAAAAAAAAAAAAAAGTAGGTTGATCATACCTCCAAGATAAACAAATGACTTGTTACGATTAAGGTGTATTTCACATACATCTACTGGGTATCTTCACTGATTTTACAAGATAGATGTGGAATTACTGGTCTTTTTACAGTCCTTGTGTTAGCTATGATATAAACTGGTGCTATGAGGCAACAAAGCCTGAAACATTATCATAATTGTTATAATTATTGTTTATTTATATTGAAGTAAGATATACATACAGAAAAGTGTATAAACCATAAGGGTATATAGTTCACTTATTTTTCACAAATTGAACACTTTCATGTAATGAGCACCAGATTGAGAAATAAGAAGTACCCCAGAACCCCCCATGACTTCTTCCAATTTTTCCTCCCAAAGTAACCACTAGGACTTCCACAGCTACAGGTTAGTTTTACTGGTAGCCCTTATACAGGACAGATATGCTATGTTCATGAGGTTGCTAATAGCTGTTAAACTGCTACAGATTAGATATTCATTTTTGGTCAAACATGCTTCTCTATGATTTAATAAAGGAGAAGTGGTTAGAATACAAGGGCAGATGCAGAAGACAGGATTAGAAATTATCTTCTCCACAAAATATTGTGGGTTAAGCCTAGTGTGTCATTTCCAGCAAGCATATGACTTTGTACTGTAACATTTTTGGGAAAAGAAAAGCTTAATTTAATTGGAACTATCATGTAGCTTTTGTCTCAGATAAATTGCAAAATACCATTTATAGAAACATTTTTTTGAAAACATTTCTCTGTGGCTTAACTTGGTATTTGTCCATACTTGGTGAAAGTTAGAATTGTACAGTATAATACTGCCATCTTAGATTTTTTTAAGACCTTTTACCATAATTCTTCTCAAGAGCACAAACAGAATCCAAATGCCAGATCGTGCCAAGATCACCAATATATTTCCTAGGTGGTAACAAAGGAGTTAGAGAGAGGAGGTAGAAAGGGAACCAGGTCTATGGATCAAGTGTCTGAGGCCAGAAAACTTTGTTACCTTTCATTTCCCCCATATCAAATCTTCAACTACTTTGCATACTCTGCTGGGCTAGCCACAGCTGTGGCTGTTTCCAAAATGAGGATGGAATCCAGCCACACTTGGATTTAGTATTCTCTAGAAGTGTTATTCCTTTGGGCATTATTTTAAGAAGTATCACATTGCATAGGGGCTCAGTTTTTATAATTAGCTTGGGAAAAAATGAAAATCTTTTTTTCCTCTAAATATAAAAGATTGGTGTAAGTCTTCTGTTCATTACATTTTCCTTTGGGATGTCCTTATCCAAAAGGAAAAAGAGAGATGAGATTATTGCTTGATCTAGCTATTTGTCTAAAAATCTTTTTTCCCCAAGAGCAAATAAATTATATATTAATAGCCACAGTGCAGCAGTGTATTTGACATAATAATCTACAAGGTTAAAGGCCGTATGGTGGCTTCTTGTTATATGAATCATTTGGGGGGTGGTGAGTTTTTTAAATTTCAGATTAATGTAAGTATACATACAATTAAGTCACATTGTTTGCATTTGTTATGTAAAGTTCCAGTTGCTATTGAGATCTTCACCACAGGTGTGCCATATACCCCAACATTGTATGCAATAGGTGAGAGCTTACCACACTCCTTTAACACTCCCCTCCACCCTTCTGGAATTTAAATGTGTTTTTCTCTTATGTGGGCATGTAGTTGTACACCTACTAGTTTCATATTAATATTGAGTACATTGGATGCTTGCTTTTCCATGTTTGTGATACTTTTCTTTGAAAATGTTCTCCAAGTTCTTCCAGGTACGTACAAAAGATGTGACATCTCCATCTTTCTTTATGGCTGAGTGGTATTCCATAGTATACAAATACCAGAGTTTATTTATCTGGTCATGGGTTTATGGGCGCTTGGGTTATTTCCACATCTCTGTGATTGTGAATTGAGCTGCAATAAACATTCTAGTGCAAATGTTTTTACAGTAAAATGATTTTTTTCTGGGTAGATAGCTAGTAATTGGATTGCAGGATCAAATGGAATGTCTATTTTTAGATCTTTGAGAATTCTCTATATTTCTTTCCCAAAAGGCTATATTAGTTTGTAATCCCACCAACAGTGTATAAGTGTTTCCTTTTCTCCTCACATACACCAGCATCTATAGCTTTGGGACTTTGTAATGTGTGGTCTTCCTTTTCTAGTTCCTGGTGCTCTTTTTGTTTTTTGGATGTGGGCATCTAATTCTATAAGCTTCCCTGTTAGGACTGCCTTTGCATTATCCAATGGCTTGTGGCTTCATTGTCATTTTGTTTGAGGAAACTAATGATTTCATTATCTCCTCTTTGAGCCAACTGTCATTCAGCATAAGATTGTTTAGTTTCTATGAATTCGTGTGGGCATGAAGGTTTTGTTGGAGTTGAGTTCTACTTTTATTCCATTGTGGTCCAAAAAGATACAAGGTTTAATTTCTATTCTTTTAAATTTGTTGAGATTTGAGTTGTGCTCTAAGATATAATCAATCTTGGAGAATGATCCACAAGCAGATGAGAAGAATAAATATTCAGTATTATTAGAGTGGAATGTTCTATATATGTCTTTAAGCCCATTTGTTCTGATGTTGTGTTTAAGTCTATTGCTTCTTTGCTTAGTTTATCCTTGGAGGATCTGTCCAGTTCTGTCAGTGGGGTGTTGAAGTCCCCAGTTATCATGGTGTTGCAGGATATCATATTGTTCAAACTGGTTAGAGTTTATTTTATACATCTGGGAGATATAGCAGTATCTCCCTTATTATATTGTTCCCTTGACCAATAGTATATAGGGTATATCTTTTTCTTTACTTTTTGATTAAAAAGTATCTGCAAATAAGATGGCAATTCCTGCTTCTTTCTGATTTCCATTTGCCTGAAATATTGTTTTCTATCCCTCCACCATGAGTCTTGTTTTGCCCTTGGAAGTTAGATATGTTTCCTGAAGGCAGCATATACTTGGCTTTCACCGTTTTATACTGTCAGCCAACCTGTGCCTCTTCACTGGGAAATTCAAACTATTCATATTTATTGAGAGAATTGATAAATATGTTTGAGTTCTGTTCATTTTGTTCTGTGAAGGTGTGTTGCATAGTTCTATCATTTGGGCCATTGTGGAAGCTAAGCTTTGTCCTTTACTTTCTGACTCTCTTTCCTTTGTTGGTGGGACATTGATAGCCAGTGTATAGAATAGGTCTTAGTACTTCCTGCAGAGCTGGTCTTGTACTGGCAAATTTCTTAACTGTTTGCTTGGCAATAAAAGATTTGATTTCTCCATTGAATATGAAACTTAGTTTAGCAGGATACAGAATCCTGGGCTGAAAGTTGCCTTGTTTGAGAAAGTTAAAGACAGGTGATCATTCTCTTCTGGCTTGTAAAGTTTCCACTGAATAGTCCACTGTCACCAACTGGCTCCTTGGAGATTTTCTCTTTCATTTTTACTTTGGTCAAGTTAATTACAATGTGTCTAGGCTGATACTTTGTTTGAATTTAGTCATCCTGGAGTTGTAACCACCTAGTATCTATATCTCTGTGTCTCTTATAATGCTTGGGAAATTCTCCACCATGATGTCTTGAAGTAGAGCTTCCATGCTTTTAGGAGTCTCTTCTCCTTCAAGAATCATTCCTATGATTCATATGTTTGCACACTTTGTGTAGTCCCATATCTCTCTAAGAGATTGGTCTGCTTTTGCTCTCTTCTTTTCTGCCTCTTTGAATGACTGGGTTAATTTAAATGTCTTGTCTTTAAGTTCTGAGATTCTTCTCCATATTCTACTGTTGTTCAGACACTTTACTGTGCTTTGAAACTCTTTGAATACCTCTTCAATTCCTTAATCTCTACTATATCCTTCCTATTATGTCCAGATCCTTGGTACCTTTGTCTTTAAGTTTGTTGATCTCTTGAGAAAGTTTTTGTACATCTTTTGGTACTTCTTTTTCCATCTTCTCTTCAATTCCATTCATCTTTATTTGCCATCCATTTTCTGAATTCTATTTCTATCATTCTGACAATTTCCTTATGGATGGTATTTTCAGCAGTATCTCCCTTATAATTTCCTTGGGGAGTTTATCTGTTTTGATTTTTCATGTTGCCAGTATTCTTCTGCTGAGGGACATATCTCCATGTGTGTTTTCAAGTTATTATTTTTTTAAATTTGTAGCCTAAAATGTTAGAGTGTCCCTAAATTGTGTTGAGAGATGTTCTAGTTGCGATCCCTTAGCCAACTCCTAAGAAATAGCTGGGGCCTAGAAAGTAGAGCCTGGGCTGACCAAGTGGCACACCTATATGCTAGTAATAGTGCTGTTCAACTGGCTCTGGGCCTTCTGGATGTTGAGTCAGTCAGGTGGGTGGGTGATGGCACCAGCTGCCCTGAAGTTCAGAGCTTTGCACACCCCTTCTAGGACTTGCCAGTGCCAAACTACAGCTCCTTGTCCCACCAGCTGCTCAGGGGGTATTAGGAGTGTTTGGCTGCCAAAACCAGTAGACTGGTATCAGATTCATAGGCCCCCAGGTCTATTTTATTTCAGGGCCTGCTTACCCAAAGTGGCTACTTGTCTGTCAAATGCTCAGATTATTGGGACCATTTGGATGCGATCTGAGGGGATGATGTCAAATTCAGAAGCCTGGGGATGTGGAGCTCACCCTACCCCTTTCAGGACCTGCCATAGCAAAGCACCTGCTTGCCATACAGTTAGCCTGCACAGCAGGGATTTGGGGCCATTTGGATACTAAACTAAGCTGGCTAATACCAGTTTCAAGGGCCCCAGGGGCTGAAGTTTACCACACCCCTTCTAGGGCCATCAAGTCAAGATAGCACCTTGTTTTTATGCTTACACACTCAGCAGGCTTTGAAGGCAGTTTTTTTTTTTTTTTGAGACAGAGTCTCAAGCTGTCACCCTGGATAGAGTCCCGTGGCATCACAGCTCACAGCAACCTCCAATTCCTGGGCTCAAGGGAGTCTCTTGCCTCTGCCTCCCAAGTAGCTGGGATTGCAGGTGCCCACCACAATGCTTGGCCATTTTTTGATTGCAGCCATCATTGTTTGGCGGGGCCAGGCTGGATTCAAACACGCCAGCTCAGGTGTACGTGGCTGGCGCCTTAGCCTGCTGAGCCACAGGTGCCGAGCCTGAAGGTAGTTTTGTAACTAAAACTGGCAGGCTGAAATAAGACATTGGGGCCCCAGGATGTGGAGGTGACCACCCCCCTGCACCACTGACTGTCTAAATTAGCCACTGATTTTTTCTGTGGCCCTTCCCACATACATCCTCCCAAAGGTCCCTTTTAGGACTGCACAGCATAGCAGTACAGTCTTTGAGGAACAGCCTGTTTTATATAAGCTGGGTGGGCTTGGGCAGAACTTACAGGTGACATTCCTAAGCAGCCAAAAGTGGCTCCCAGTCAGTGAGTTGAACTGGCACATCTAAAGTTGCCAGAAACAGATTCAAAAAGCCATGGCTTTCAGGGCAGCACCTGTGGCTCAAAGGAATAGGGCACTGGCCCCATATGCTGGAAGTGGCGGGTTCAAACCCAGCCCTGACCAAAAACTGCAAAAAAAAGCCCTGGCTTTCACTTATGGTTGGGAGATTGTGGGGATGCAAGAAACTAGGCCATCCCCTCTGCAAGCCAGTTGGGACTGAGCTGGGGCAGAACTTCCAGGTGCCCCTAGGCTAGGAGCAGTGCACAGATGGCTGTTGAACCACCCCACAGGGTGGGGATAGATCCTACCCAGCAGGGGGCAGGCTCGGTGAGTCACACTTTCTTCCTGAGGCAGGTGTGGTATGCTCCCAGTTCACTGGGTCACACAGTGCAGGGGCTCTCCTGAGTTCTTATCAGATACGGTGGGAAGGCAGGGCTGGTCTACCTTCACTTTTCTTGCTGGTAATCATTCCTGCCAGATGCCAGTGAGAGAGAAACTCACCTCTCCAACACTTATTGCCATGGTTGTTATGGGGGCTGGGTAAGGTAACCATGTTCCTTTACCTCTCTGGTGCCTAAGGGTGGGCCGGCAACACCTTCCACACAATCTAAGCCAGGCTAGCATTCTGACTCACCCATGAAGAGGAAGTCAGGTCCCAGCAGGGGACCCTTTGTCTAGTAAACAAAGAAAATGGGGAATTGGCTGTGGCCACAAGTCAGCTGAAGCCGAAATTGTTCACTATTCATTTCGCCAGGCAGGAGTGGGGACCCAGAGGCAGATAAGCCTAGGTGCAGGAAAGGTGGGTCTTGTGGCACTCCCCAGTGGGGTGAGAGTTCCTGTGGTTCACTGTTGTGGAGAGCTCCGAGGTGAGGGAAGGAGTTCCCCTTAGCCTTCTTCAATTCAGGGCTCCTCTGAGTCTCATCCATTCTGGAACTATCCTCTGCTCTGTCCCTTTATCTTTCTCATCTTTGCACTCTTGGTTTGTCTCATTGGGGTTGCTGAATGCCTTAATTTCTTCTCCCTGTGATATACCCCCAATTTCTACTGCTTCATGTGCACTTCAGTCCAATTTTCATCCTCTGGCTGGGACCATCTAATGAAAGCTGCTTCTAGTTTGCTATCTCATCTCTCCCTGAAAAAAATCCTATATGATGTATTTGATTTAGAACAAACAACATTCTCTAAGAACCTACACCGTATCAAGCGAGGTGTTAAATACAGATGAAAAAATGACAAATAAGACATTGACCTATCCCACAAGGAGTTCACAGATCAGTGGGAAAAAAAATGCAAAACTAACAACCAAATAAAAACTGTTTATTATAATTAAATTATGACACACAATGTTTGCCAAAGAATAAATGACTAACTATCACTGAAGGCATGGGAAGACATCACAAGGTATTGAAGAATAATTGGCTGGCAGAGAAAAGAAAGATTCATGCCAGGCAGAAAAAATAGAAAATGCAAAGGTACAGAGGAATGACATAACCTAGTCTTCAGAAAGTCAAAGGAGAGAAAAATTATCTAGGCATAAAGTAAAAAGTGGTAGCTGGTAAAGATAAAGCAGAAGTTTGGAGTCGGATCATGAAGGGACTTCCTCCTCCAAATAGTTAAGCAAAGGACCAATATAATTCAATTTGCAGTTTAAGAATTCTCTCTGTAATAGGAGAAGAAGCTCAAGTAGAGGAGGATTATAAAGAAGGTATAAACATCAATTAAAAAATTGTTCTCAGGCTTAAAATATATGAAGCCTTTAGTCTTACTCATTCTCTTGCTTACCTCCCTCTTTTTTATTTTTATTACTGCCTCTCTTCCTCCATACTCTTTTAGCCCTTGATTATATTTTATGTAACACTATAGAAATTTTAGGACAAATTCTTAAAAATATCCTGTATCACCCCACACCCAATATGCTCAAACTCCAAAAACTTTGAAAGAGAAGGAGTTAATACAACCTAGTGAAATAATGTCATGTTTTTTTTTTCATTATTATAAATATCTTGAAGAAAACCCTTTATAAAGAATAGATGTGTCTAGTAGTCTCTTTGTTGGCTCTGTTTAAATGATGGCAGAGTTGGTAGCTGGATATGTATGTTTACTACCATAATAAACAGCAAAGAAGAAGGTTTCTCATTACTAGTGACCTATTGGTGATGCCTACCCTTCCCTAAGAAGTTGCTTTGCCTTCAGCTTTTGGCCATCCCCTACCTTTCTCTAACTGGCCTCATGGGTTGTGACACAGAGATTCCTCTGCACAGTTCTGAATGGGTTGTCTGTGGCCTGCTCTCTTCTGGAAGGTATGGGTTTATAGAGAAGAGGATGAAATCATTTATGGTGGTAGAGCCTTCTCCATCTCTGAACATGCAGATCAGCCTCAGTCCAACCAGGGTGGAGAAGACTTTCAGGAGAACAAAAAGATTCCCAAATCCCCAAAAGGGCAGGCATGAGGAATCTGACAGTGAGAAGTAATTTACATTTCCAACAGGAGGTGTCACCATTAGGGAGTATATATGGAATTCAGAAGAGGAGAACATGAGAAATTCTAAAAACAAACAAACAAACAAAAAACCCCACTAAAATGACTACTTAAAATTTTTTGTTGAAAATGTTTCATTTATTTGGAAAATTTAAATGTAACAGAAGGAGTGTGTGGGATACTTTAATTTGTGAATAGGGAATGTAGGTGCATAGGTGGTAGTGGTTTTTTATTTGTTTGTTTGTTTTGTTTTGTTTTGTATGCTGAGAAACACTGCTCCAACTTGCTCCTCTAACTCACAAGGAATAGAAGAAAGCATGAAGAAGTGGTCAGACAAAAGAAAATAAGAACTGAAATTTGATACTTAATGCAATAGTTTTACGTATTTCTTTTGTCAATATCCCTGACTTTCCCGCCATAGTTAAAGAGAAGTAGCCCTTTGACTCCAAAGCTCTTTTATCCTTTAAAAGTGATAATCAGAAAGGCATGCCTTTGAAGATTGAATATACTAGGAAATATATTTAAAACCTGTTTGCAAGAGGAATGCAATCAAATACTTCAACTCTATTTGCAAGGAACGAATAAAGCTTACATTTCCTAAGTAGGTTTTGACATTTCCTCTTTAAGTAAAAATTCAAGATCAAGAATTATGCTATACAATACCTAGAATTTTAGCGATTTGGGAGGTATTTAATGCTTCAATGGAAAAATATCAACTTTGCAATCAGAAAACTCTGGGTTCAAAAATCCAAATTAAACTTCTACTGCTGGCCAACATAGAATAAGCCCACTACAACCTATCTCTTCCACTGATTAGAGAACACTTGAACAACAAAGTTGACCTAATTGACACTTATAGGAACTCCAAACAAGAAAAGATAATATATATTTTTAAGTACACATGGATTTTCATGAAGATACATCATATTCTGAACCATAATGCAATAACAAATTAAAAATAATTGAAATCAGACAAAGTATATTTTCTGATCAAGTAGAAATTAAATTAGGAATACATAACAAACACTCTCTAGAAAATTTCCAAATATTTAGAAATTAAATGGCATACTTTGCAGGGGCGGGGGGACCTGGGACCTTAAGGAAACTTGTGACCTTCTGGTCCTTAAACTGTGATCTTCCGCATCCTTATGTGTGGCCTTTTGACTGAATTCAAATTTTACCTAACAAATCCTTTTATTAAAATAGGTGCAACAGAGAGAGATGAAGCTTTTATTGCCTGCTTTGGTGCTTAAAAAAGAATAATATTGAAATGAAAAGGCTGCAGGTCAGAAATCTGGATCATATTGTACATATATTAACATTTCTTCAACCAGGAATACCATACCGGGTAAAGCTGTTTTTGAGGAGTGAGAAATGTAGAAAAGGTAAAGACTTTCCCAGAAAAAGAAAAGTTTAGGGAGTTCACCTTCACTAGACCTGTCTTAACAGAAAATGCTGAATGGAGTTCCTCAAGCTGAAAGAAAAAGACACTGATTGGTAACATTAAAAAGATGCCAATTAGGGTGGTGCTTGTGGCTCAACAGAGTAGGGCGTCAGCCCCATATGCTGGAGGTGGTGGGTTCAAACCCAGCCCCAGCCAAAAACTGCAAAAAGGAAAAAAAAAAGAAAGAAAAATGCCAATTAGTAACATGAAAGCATAAAACTCATTGGTAAAAGTGAGTATACAATCAAATTCAAAATTCTTCAATGCAGTAATGGTGCTGTGTAAATCACTTCTATGTTTAGTATTAAGACTAATGGTCAAAATTATTAAAAATATAATAGCTAAACTAATTTGTTAAAGAACATACAATTTAAAAAGATGTAAATTGTGACAACAAACTTTTTTTTTCTTTTTTTTAAGACAGAGCCTCAAGCTGTCACCCTGGAGAGAGTGCCATGGCATCACAGCTCACAGCAACCTCCAATTCCTGGGCTCAAGCGAGTCTCCTGCCTCTGCCTCCCAAGTATCAGGGACCACAGGCGCCTGCCACAACGCTGGGCCATTTTTTGGTTGCAGCTGTCATTGTTGTTTGGTGGGTCCGGGCTGGATTCGAACCCTTCAGTTCAGGTGTATGTGGCTGGTGCCCCAGCCCATTGAGCCACAGGCGCCGAGCCACAACAAACATTTTAAATGCAAGGCTGGGCATGGTGGCTCACATCTGTAATCCCAGCACTCTAGGAGGCCGAAGTGGGCAGATTGCCTGAGCTATAGCAAAATCCCACCTCTTAAAAAACAATAGCTAGACATTGTGATGGGTGCATGTATCCCAGCTACTTGGGGGGCTGAGGTGAGAGAATCACTTGATCCCAGGAGTCTGAGGTTGCTGTGGCTATGACACCATAGCACTCTACCAGGGATGACAAAGTGAGATTCTCTCTCTCAAAAAAAAAATTAAATGCAGAAAGGGGGATGGAATAACAGTGTAGAGATTTCTTGTGTGGCTAAATTTAAGTTTTTTCACCTTAAAATATTTTGGTATGTTTTCTGTAAGACTCATTTTAATCACACAGCAACAACCTATAGAACATATGCAAAAGATAAAAGGAAATCAAAGCATACTGCCTTAGTAAATCACTTAATCGAAGGACAGCGGCAAGGAAGAAAAGATCAAAGATCTACAAAACAGCCAGAAAACAATTCCTAAATGGCAGTAGTAGGTTTTTTCATATTAATAAATACATTAAATGTATATAGAATAAGTTCTCCAATCCAAGAACACAGGAGTGGCTGAATGAATAAGTGAACTACATGCTTCCTACAAGAAAGACTCCCTGTACTGAAGGAGAAGAATGAAAATATATTATTTCGGGCAGCACCTGTGGCTCAGCGAGTAGGGTGCCAACCCCATATACCAAGGGCTGCGGGTTCAAACCTGGCCCCAGCCGAACTGAATCAAAAATTAGTCGGGCGCTGTGGCGGGCCCCTGTAGTCCCAGCTACATGGGAGGCTGAGGCAAGAGAATCACTTAAGCCCAAGAGCTGGAGGTTACTGTGAGCTATGACTCCACAGTACTCTACCGAGGGTGATAGAGTGAGACTGTCTCCACAAAAAAAAAAAAAAAAAGAAGAAAATATATATTTCATACAAATGGAAACATAAAGCAAGAGTTGCTACATTTATATCAGAAAAAATAGACTATAAGTCAAAACCTGTAAAATGAGAGCGAGAAGGTAATTATATAATGTAAATGGGTAAATTCATCAAGAGGATATAACAATTATAAATATATATGCACTCAAACTTGGAGCACCTAAATATACAAAGGAAATATTAATGCATCTCCAGGGAAAGAGACAGACTGTAATACAAAGTAGGGGAATTCAGTACCTAATTTTCAATAATGGATGGATTATCCAGACAGAAAATCAATGAAGAAACATTGGAATACCCTTTAAACCAAATAGACCTAACAGACATATACAGAACATTGCATTCAATAGCAGCATAATATACATTCTTCTTAACCATACAAAGAACATTCTCCAGAATAGATCATATATTAGGCTATACAGCAAGTCTTAACAAATATAATCATATCAGATATCTTTCCCAACCATAATAGTATGAAACTAGTATCAAGAACAGGAAGAATTTGGGGAACTTCACAAATACATGGAAATGAAACAACATGTTCCTGAACAGCTAATGAGCCAATGAAAACATTAAAAAGGAAATTTTGAAATGAAACTGGAAGCACAGCATACCAAAACTTATGGGATGCAGCAGGCACAGAAAAGCAAATACTGCATGATCTCATTTATATGTGAAATCTCAAAAAGTTGAACTCACAGAACTAGAGAGTAGAATTGGGGTTCCCAGAGGCTGAGGGGGAGTTTAGATCCAGTTAGATAGGAAAAATAAGTTTAAGAGATTTATTGTACAACATGATGACTAGTCACTAACAATATATTGTGTTCTTAAAAATTGCTGAGGGTAGATGTTAAGTATTTTCACTGCAAAAATAAATCAGTATGTGAGGTAATACATATGTTAACTAGCTCAATTTAGCCACCCCACAATGAATTAATATATGTATTTCAAAACAACCATTTTACATCATAAATACATATAATTTATTTTTGAAATTTAAAACACAGATTACTAATTCACTGATTATTAATTCAAAGAGGACATTTTTTAAAAAGGGGTATTGGTAATAAATAGTAACTGTTCCTGCAATGAAGAAGGGAAGTCTGGGAGAAATAATGGACACATTAAGCAGTGTAGATGCTTGCTTTGGGACAATAAAAGGTTTTGGATAAAAGCAGGGAAATCTGTTTGTATAAAGAGTGCGCTAGTGTTTAAAACTCAAGATACTGATAAATTCATGGATGAAAATCTGGAGAAAGAGATCTTAATCTATGAATATGGAAAAAGGAGCAGCTTTTAATCCAAATTCGTCATTTCTTAAAAGTTTTGATAGGTTATCACTTAATTATAGTTAATCGTTCATCAACTCAATTATAACCATATGTATAATATAGTGATTACACTATATCATTATATAATATACACACATACACACAATGCCATGTTTTTATTTAGGGAGCTGAAATTTGAAATAGCAAATATTTTTTACTATTACTAATATGTGCATATAAAGGGTGATTAGAAATAATTTGCAACCCACTTTCAATGAGCAATAAATATACTACTTATTAATCTTAATATGCACATTAAATTTAAAGACCTAATGTCAACAACCTTAGGGGAGAAAATAAAAAAAAAATTGAGAACCTTTCGGCTTTCCTATTTGTAGTAAAGGCTATCAAATATGGCTACTTTCATATAACAGAATTTTGATTAGATAATGAAAAAAGGCCAGGCACGGTGGCTCACATCTGTAATCCTAGCACTTTGGGAGGCCAAGATGGGCAGATTGCTTGAGCTCAGGAGTTTGAGACCAGCGTGAGCAAGAGTGAAACCCCATCTCTAAAAAAAAAAAAATAACCGGGCATTGTGGCAGGTGCCTGTAGTCCCAGCTACTTTGGAGTCTGAGACAAGAGAATCACTTGAGCCCAGGAATCTGAGGATATTGTGAGCTATGATGCCATGGCATTCTACCAAGGGCAACATAGTGAGACCCTGTCTCACAAAAAAATAATAAAAATTAAACAATTAAAAATAATAAAACAGATAATGAAAAAATAGGTTGTTAGATATAGCAGTTATATGGTATCTCATTTAATTATTTTCATTTTTTTTTTTTTCATTTAATTATTTTCAGTAGCTATTTCTATGATGTTATTTGGGGTTGCTCTTGTGACTGCATTCACCCAGAGGGTAAGCTGAATAAGAAAGTTCAAGAAAGCCTCTCTCGCCATGATGTTGCTATTGGCTGCAGTAATTCAGTTATTCCCTACATAGCCTTTCTGTCCTTGTATCTCTGAGTATTTGCCACATGGTCCATCCCTCCAGGATAGTCTAGACTTCTGAAGATACCATCTTTCAGCTTTAAATATCTCTATACATTAATTTTATCTCAGAAGTAATATTAATTTGCTTTTTAAATAGTTTCTTAATTTCCATTGCTAAAATAAATCAAGGTGTCCAAACTTAAATCTAGAAAACATTTTTAACTTTAGAAAAGTATTTTCCAAAAGTAACAAAGACTTTCTATTTTTTAACACAAACAACATGTTTTCAGGGAAATGTGTCTTGGAAGAAAAAAGAAAATTCTTTTCCCTACGATTATGAAAACATAGGCCACTTGTTTCAGTTAGTTTTTCCTTCCTTTTTCCTTTACTTTCTTCTTCCTTCCTTTTGTCTCCCTTCTTCCTTTCCTCTGGCCAAAGTACTTTAAAATCAGAACTTATTGCTTATCAAAATATTAAAGGTTTCTCTACAGCAGTGGTTCTCAACCTTCCTAATGCTGCTACACTTTAATACAGTTCCTCAAGTTGTGGTGACCCCCCAACCATAAAATTACTTTTGTTGCTGTAGCAATAAAAATAATTTCATGTTTGGGGGTCACCATAACATGACGAACTGTGTTAAGGGTCATGGTGTTAGGAAGGTTGAAAACCACTGCTCTAGAGTTTCCTAAAATATTTGTGTAACATTTGCTTGTGAAACCAGAAGGGAAAAAATGGTACAATAGCAAACACTTAATAATACAAAAAGGATGGAAATAAATATCACTGTAAGAAAATTCTCTGTAATAAGTTTTAAAAAAGATTAAGTAATCTCTAAGGATGGAAGCAATCTACAGTTGTTTCAATTTTTGTTTCAGAATCCATTACACTTAGACTTAACAACCCTGAAGGCAACAAAATAGTTTATTTCTCAGATCCAGTTATCAAATTCTAAAATATATGATCAATTAAAAAAGAAATAGCAGTCATCAATAATTAGGAAATTTGATTCAATAATTTAGATTCTACTGGCAGAATTGCCAAAGACATTATGTTTTACTAAAGAAACCACTGGCCTTGATAATAAAATTGTAAACATTGTTATTAGTACTCAATAGTAAATAAGGCAAATAATCTACGTTTTTGGATCTTCACTTAATTCCCACCAGTGAACTAACTGGAATCAACACTTTCATATAAGAAAAACATATTTCTTGAAATAATAAGTAATTAGCCCTCACTTTGAAAGTATAACCCGAACTTTTATTCGTGTTTCTTTGTGCTTCAAAAATTAATAGCTGTTGGCTTGGCACCGGTGGTTCAACGGGCTAAGGCGCCAGCCACGTACATCTGAGCTGGCGGGTTTGAATCCAGCCTGGGCCCGCCAAACAACAATGACGGCTGCAACCAAAAAATGGCCAGGCGTTGTGGCGGGAGCCTGTAGTCCCAGCTACTTGGGAGGTGGGGACAAGAGACTCACTTGAGCCCAGGAATTGGAGGTTGCTGTGAGCTGTGATGCTACAGCACTCTATCCAGGGTGACAGCTTGAGGCTCTGTCTCAAAAAAAAAAAAAATTAATAGCTGTTTATTAAATGTTCATAGACGCTTTTCATGGTTGCACTATATTTCATTGAATAAATGCTTATAATATATTTAATCACAAAATAGACATTATTTCTATTTTTAACTTATATTCACCATAAAATGTAGGATTAATTTTTCAAAGCTTTTATAATGGGTCTAGAGAGAAATGTATACGCAGATGGCATATCTTTCTTTCTATAAACTAGAATAGTCTTTGAAGTATTCTGTTTTCTATTCCCAACTTCACCAGCCAAAATATTTTCCATCTCATAAGTGATCTCAAGGAAAACAAAAAAAGCCCAAGGTTCCAACAGTAAAACATGGTCCCAGAGTTAAAATAACTCAAAGGCTGTAAGACTCTTTCTGAAGACTTTAGAATGATTTCTAGCGATATCTCATAGGCCTTGTAGGCAGAGAAACATATGGGCATTTCTTTCTTTTTTTTTTTAATAATTTTATTAAATCAAAATTGTGTACATTGGTGCAATCATGGGGCACAATGTGCTGACTTCATATACAATCTGAAATATTTTGGTCGTACTGTTAAACATAGCCTTCATGGCATTTTCTTAATCACTATATGAAGACTTTGATATTCTACATTTAATAAGTTTCACCAGTACACTGCTAAGATGCACCATAGGTGTGATCCCACCAATTGCCCTCCCTTCACCCATCTTCCCCCCTCCCCTCCCCTCCCTTTCCCTTTTCCCTGTATTCTTGTGCTATAATTGGGTTTTAGCCTTCATATGAAAACTATAAATTAGCTTCATATTAGGGCTGAGTACATTGGATACTTTTTCTTCCATTCTTGAGAAACTTTGCTAAGAAGAATATGTTCCAGCACCATCCATGTAAACACAAAAGAGGTAAAGTCTCCATCTTTCTTTAAGGGTGCATAGTATTCCATGGTATATATGTACCACAATTTATTAGTCCATTACTGGGTTGATGGGCATTTGGGCTTCTTCCATGACTTAGCAATTATGAATTGGGCTGCAATAAACATTTTGGTACAAATATCTTTATTATGATGTGATTTTTGGTCTTCTGGATATATACCTAATAAAGGAATTATAGGATCGAATGGCAGATCTATTTTTAGATCTCTAAGTATTCTCCAAATATCTTTCCAAAAGGAATGTATTAGTTTACATTCCCACCAGCAATGTAGAAGTCCACATCCACGCCAACATCTCTGGTTTTAGGATTTTGTTATGTGGGCTAATCTTACTGGAGGTAGATGATATCTCAAAGTAGTTTTGATTTGCATTTCTCTGATCATTAAGGATGGTGAGCATTTTTTCATGTGTCTGTAGGCTGTGCGCCTGTCTTCTTTAGAGAAGT
>CAUYON010056099.1:0-13853 GCA_963573935.1 Arctocebus calabarensis
ATGGGCTAAGGCGCCAGCCACGTACACCTGAACTGGCGGGTTCGAATCCAGCCCCCAGGCCCGCCAAACAACAATGACAGCTGCAACCAAAAAATGGCTGGGCGTTGTGGTGGGTGCCTGTAGTCCCAGCTACTTGGGAGGTGGAGGCAGGAGACTCGCTTGAGCCCAGGAGTTGGAGGTTGCTGTGAGCTGTAATGCCACGGCACTCTATCCAGGGTGACAGCTTGAGGCTCTGTCTCAAAAAAAAAAAAAAAAAAGAAAGAAAAGAAAATGGATCCTGGGGAGGTGAGACTCTCGGAAACCAGGAGGACTGGCTTCAGATCCTCAAGCTTCTGATGCCACATCTTCTTCTTTTTAGACCTTAAGCCACTAGTAATGGCCTTCTGATAATACTGACATCCCGGTAGAAAGGGCTCCGTGGGCCTTGTCCAGAGCACAGCGCTCTAGAGCAGAAGGCCACACAAATGCAGCCCTTCATGACCAGACAGACTGTTCAGCAGGCGTGGTGGGGGGTGTTCAGAGTCGGGAGGAGCGCGGGTGCGTGCGGGGCAGAGGCCAGATGGCCACAAGGCAGTGTCTGCTCAGCTGCGTCTCCCCGGTGTGCGACCCTGGGGCCAGTTATTCCTGATCAAAACACACCAGCAGAAACCCCTCTTACAAGACAGTCTAGAGTGCAGCTTGGTTTCCTACGACAGTCTGTTCCGTCTAAGCTATAACCAGGGTAACGTGACACCCTGGTGTCACCACGGTCGCCTCTCTTAGAGTTCTCTTTGTTTCTTCATAGCTTCCGTCACACTTCATGCTTCAATATTTAAATATTTTCCCGTAATTGTCACCACAGTTAGATTATAAACTCCAAAATAACAGAAACCATATCTGTTTTGTTCCTTACTATGTCTGTGTGTAGATATATATCACTAATCATAGTTCCTGAAGCATAATCCATCATTCATTAAATACACGATGAAAAAATGGATGGACAAATAAAATATATGAGAACTTTCTGTAGCTTAGAGACAGCATGGATACCACTTTTACAAAGTGTGCAAATGTGGCTGTACGTAGGAATCTTCTAATGATTGTTTTTTAGTTGAATGAATATTAAATATCAACTTCTGTGGAGTATTTTATGTTTTGTTTTGGTAATTCAGAGGTAAAAAAATATTAGAGTAAATATTAATTAAACAAGAAGAAGAGGAATATAAAAGCCCAAGGGATAATTATGCATGAGCAGTGTTAGATTTTCTTTTAGTTATAACACTTAGGAAGAAATTTTAGAGCCCATAGGATTCATTTCTTTTCTCTCCATCATTTTAGAGATTAAGCCAAAGGCTTTATGCAAGATCACAGTTAATTGATAAGAAAATGGATTAGATTGAAAGATCTTCCTTTTCAACACAGCCTTTTCCCCTGATTTCATCCTACTTTGCATTGTCACAGCAAATCAGCTTTAACATTTCATAGGTTTTGGTGGCTCAGATCTGAAAATTTAACAGTGTATTTCCAACTATGAAATTTAACTTACCCTTACTTTTCCAAGCAAGCATTCAGAGGAGTTCCAATGTGCAAAGAGGTAAAATGCGAGCCTTTCTCCTAAGCATCATTTAAAGTCAGCGTTAGAAGTCATGCACAATAAGCCAAATATTCCTGACTACAACTCTCCTGGTGTCCAATTTCTCACATATGTAATTCCATTTTGAAAGCACAAGTCGAACTATTTTCATGGTAACATAACATTACAACACTGGAAGTGGTTCATAAGCAAAGGGAAGGTCTCATGTTAGACACGTGATGTTCACATCCACATCTAAGTTGCAGATCTAACCTCTGAAATAGTTCATTATTGTCATGAACATTGAAAATTAATAAGCTTTTTTTTTTGAGGGAAAGGCTGGATGTCAAAGCCATATCAATTAGTGCTAATGGGATATGAACTCAAAATAGGCGGACAAGTAAATCATTTAAGTGTTGTGTAAAAGCCAAATCTATTTAACAACTTTTGGGGGATTCACTTCTATGCCTCAACATTTTAAAGAAAATCTTATTCCCAAGTAAGACATGAAAAAGGAATATGTCATTTAATCTAAGAACCTTAAGTGAATGATTAAAATAAATATCTTACTTGTAGTCCCAGCTACTCGGGAGGCTGAGGCAAGAGAATCACCTAAGCCCAGGAGCTGGAGGTTGCTGTGAGCTGTGCGATGCCACGGCACTCTACCGAGGGTGACAAAGTGAGACGCTGTCTCTACAAAATATATATATATATGTATATATTTATAAGATATATATACATATATATCTATCTTAGACTTTTCTGCATAGGTCTATTCTTTCCTTGCAAGAAAATCACACCCACTGGGAGGAGCGATAATAACTGTCTACGTTTCCTAGTGAATTAGTACCTTACTTTACGGGGGGCAGCCAACGTTCACTTGTCTAGTCTTCCCTCACACAGGTGGCATTTGTATTGCAGCAAGGTCATATAAAGGACATGGGGACTGGCTAACTGCTACATGTACTATCTGCTTTAGTAGCCTTCATAATCTTACTCTCAGAATTCCAGTAAGAAAATAGAAAAAAAAAGAGGATAAAGAGAAGTTTTTACATTAGGTAGAGTCCATAGACTGTGTGACCTCCGTGGTCTCGTTGACAAATTTTGCTACAAATGTTTGTATTTATTTAAAATTCTTTTGGTGAAGGCGATTCATGGGCTCCCAGAGCCGCTTCCATTATTGTTAGCTTTCATTTGTAAGCGGGTGTGTTTCCCTGGACTTTCTCTTTTGAGACCTTTTACAACAAGTCTGGCACTTTTTTTTTTTTAATTTAATGACCTATAAAATATGCAAGGGCCTCTAAGATGCTTTCGATGTCTCTGTGTAGGTGGTGGGAGCTGTTCTTATTGGTGAGGAGAAGAGATGGAGGGAGTGGGCCCAGGACCTGGCTGTTGTCAGGGTGGAGGAAGTTAAAAAGAAGAGAGTGGGTTGTACCAGCCAAGGAATCCCTGACAAAGGTCCAGAGAAAGAGAAAAGTGAGAATCGTGAGGGAACGAGGGGAGAGAAAGCTGAGAGAGAACTGATCCTATAAGGTAATTAAATGATCACCTACAAGACACAGCCCACTGCTGGCTAAATTATTGGAATCCGGATTAATACAAGTGGTTTAGAAAGTGGCATCCTCAGAGACTGATGGTTTCTAGGACATGATGGTTTTTATGGAATGACCTCATTAACTTTGTTACAAACCACATTTTCCCCCCATTTCACTGTATCATATCATTCATTGGGGAAACATTTATGCAACACAGAAGCAACATCTCCTGACTTTTGGTGAAGGGAAGAAGACATTAAAATATGAATACGCAAGTGCCTCTGCTCTAAAGGGGCTCACGGCTCTTCTTTGAGCACAATGTGCAAACATGTACATTGTGATGTCGTGCGGATAACAACACTACAGAGATACAGGGGCACAGAGACCAGGGCAAGAGTTGCCATGAGGCCCTGACACTTGATCTAAGAATTAATGGATAGATTATAGTTTATTGGAGAGAAGAAATCTTTTGGGAAATGGGAGAAACGTAAGCACTGGCAGCATTGTGAAAGAACAATGAGAAAGATTCAGTGGGGGAGATGAAAGAGATGATTTGAAAAGTGGGCTGAGTTGGACCCAGGAGAGCTTTCTCTGCTCACCCATTAAGTTGGAGTCTTCATTCAATAACAGACCAGAAGCAGGAGGATTCGTTTGTTGTAGTTGTTAATTTTGTTGCCCTTCAATTGGGAAGTGAAGTGACAAATTTTATTTTCTAGATTCAAAAAGAAATTATTTTATTTCACTTTTCAAATAAACTAAATACCTGTACCTATTTACGGAGCAAAAAGTGATATTGTGATCCATGTATTTAATGTAGAATGGTTAAATCAAACTAATTAACATTTCCATCACCTCAAATACATACCATTGTCTTGTGGTGAGAACATTTAAAATTTACTCTCTCAGCAATTCTGAATCTCTAGTTCTATTAACTGTGGTTTCTTGTGGATTCTTGACATTCCTTTTAATACACTGAATCTTACACTGTGAAATAGACCAAAAATTCTTATACTGTACAATAGCCTGGAACTTTGTACTGTCTGTCCAACATCTATTAAAAATTATTTTAAAATGAAGGCCTCTCTGGAGTCCTTGTGGGAAGTGAAAGTAGAAAATGACAATCAGGAGATACTCAATTAGGAGACACCTCAACGGCTGCGGGAGGTGGGGCCAGTTTGAGCTGACAAGCAGTGGCAGTGAAGACAGAAAGCAGGTGCATGAACCAGAGTCACTTCGGAGATGCGACTTAGATTTGGTGTCTAACTGGATGTTGATGATGAACAGAGACACGGGAAATGGGCTTTTCCAGCTTTCTGATGGGAGAGTGCTGGGAAGGGTGTAGCTTATTGGGATTCGGTTTATTGGAAGCTGAAGATTCTGAAGGCAATGAGGCACCTGCCTAGATCCCAATAGAGACTGCTATAGATTGTGTGACATTGCGGTCGGCAGGTCAGGAGCGGGGAGCGCACAGCCCAATATGTATTTGTTTAACATTGTGCTACCCCAGACCCTGCAGTGAAGGGGGCACCCCTTGCCTCACAGGTAGACGAGTGTCATGGGCAGTAGTGAGCTGGGGCAGCAGGGAGAGCCCTGGCCCACATGATTGCCTCACTCACATACACGGTAAGCCAGGTGCTCACCCAGGGGTGCAGGTATTCATGCCAAACTGGTGCCCACATGTGCATGTAGGTGGGCCCTGTTCCAGCAATGATCCGAGCGACCTTTGGGATCACTGTACCCTGTTCCAAGCAATGCTCCTAGTGACCTTAGGGTCACTGTGCTGTTCTAGCAATGCTCTGAGTGCCCTTCGGGGTCACTGTAGCCTGTTCCAACAGTGCCCTGAGTGGCCTTCTGGGTCTGTTACTGGCACTCAGAGCTCAGATTCTTGACATTCCTTTTTACACGGAATCTTATGCTGGCATCTTAGCTGTCTGCATAAAAAAAAGATATGAAGTATAAAGATTTCTAGAGGCAAGTGAGATGCTGGCCTTTGGGAGAGGAAAATGTGTGAGTGGGAGGCCATGTGTTACTCACGTGTTGTGTGCAAGTGTGTGCGTGTTGTAGAAGACCCTCCTGACACTCGTGTTGTGTACCGTATGTTAATTTTTTTCTTACCTGAAAAAGAGCCACCCTTGAATTTACACAAAGCCACCACGTAGACTGCCATATCCTTGCATAAGGGTTAGAGACACAGATTGGAGAATCTTCAAAATAAGTGGCCTTTCAAGTTTCAAGGTAGAAGAGGTCACTCAGGGCATGTTAGTAGAAAAAGAATATAAATGAAGTTGACAAGAAAGTTTCCTATAAAGCTATCACACTCATTGTCTATAGAATATTGTTGTTAACAAAATTGTCTAGCAAACTATCACTCATTCAAACATTTCTAATACTACACTTGACCTTAGCCAAGGGCTGAGAAGTGGTCAAACATTTCTAATGAGCATGTGCTGTGTCTTGTTCCACAGAAAGTGCTGGGCTAGGATGTTGAGCCCCGAGCAGACCTGGTCTCAGCCACATGGTTCTTAGACCCTCGGTAGGGGCGGAGGTGGGGTGGGGACGAGTGCTAAGCAAACAACTGTGTTGTGGGCAGTGACAGAAGAATCAAGTCTTTTCTACAAAGAGGGCTCTGGATAGGCCTCTAGGAAATCCTCCCTGAATAAGACCCACAGATGGGTTCAGTTATCAAGACAAAGCCAGCTGAGTGTTGGAACAGGGAGAAGAGAGGTCAGTACATAACGACAGAGCATTTCAAGGTGACGGACAACATGTGGACGGGCCCTAGAATCAGGGGAAACAGATTTTGTTTGATTTTATTGTCTTATTTTTCTTTTTGAGTCAGGGTCTCACTTTGTCACTGTTGGTACAGTGCCACGGCGTGACAGCTCACAGCAATCTCAAACTCTTGGGCTCAGGTGATCCTCTTGCCTCAGCCTCCTGAGTAGCTGGGACTATAGATGCCTAACCAATACTCGCTGTCCCTAATACTCAGCTATGTTTAGAGACAGGGTCTTGCTCTTGTTCAGGCTGGTCTTAAACTCCTGAGCTTAAGCAATCCACCTGCCTTGGCCTCCCAGAGTGCTGGAATTCCAGGCATGAGCCAAAACAGGTATTTTAAAAGGAAGCATTTGAAGGGGAGAAGGTCCAAGATCAGATCACAGAGAGTGGCTGGGCCAAGATCATTAAGATGGGCACTGAAGAGTTCTAGCCAAGAAAGTCACAGGAATCCATTTAGTGCCTGGAACTAGCTCTGCCTGGGGTGGAGGAGCTTCCCAGACTCACATTCCACACTCAAACCAGAAAGTTCTAAGCCAGCTGAGCTGTCCACTGTACTTTGGATAGATGGTTCTGGCTGCTGTGGTGCTAACAGATTGGAGAGCAGCAGGGTGGAAGAACAGAGGCCAGTTGGGAGACCGGGCCCCAGTCCTCCTGAGAGGGAGTGGTGCTCAGACCAGGATAGTGCCCCAGGATGTGCAGGGAAGTGAGAAAAAGTGAGGGAGGGAGCTGGAAGTGGTTTGCATGGAGTGGTGCGCGAGGGCAGGCTCCCAAGGATGGCTTGGTGGACCTGGGTCCACAGTGCTGCCGCTGGTCCTAGGAAACATGCCAGGAGGAAGAATGGGCAGGGCTCTGCATTCTGCATGAAGAATACAATATCGGGTACAGAAGTGTTAGGGTAAAACTGGCCGGGTTTCAATGCCAGAATTTCCATTTGTGGGCTGTGGCCTTGGGCCAGTACTGAAAGTCTCTAGTTGCAAATTGTCCATTTCTAAAATAGGTGCAATCACAGTCCCCATTTCATTGAGATTTAAATGAATCAAACAAGATAATGGGTATAAAATTCTAATTCATTAAAATGTATTAAGGTGACACTTATTATTGGCTATTATTTTATCATCCTTTCTTCCTCTTAGCAGTTTTCATACAGTGTTTTAAGAGTTTAATGTTTTACAGACGTGTGCAAGAATAACGGCCACACTGACAGAGAACAGGGAAGATAATACATTGCCTAAACGAAGGAAGAGCTGAGCTAATATTCTTTACTGATTTTAATAATCTTTAATTTAAGTTGATAATGGCCAAGATGCATGAATAATTTTCATACTTTTCTTTGATTACCATATGGCAGTTATTTAATTAGTTATGTTTTCCATAATCACAGGAATTTTTTGAACCATTTGGTAACTAGTTTACAGGTATTTGCTGGTATGGCCATCTAGATGTTTGAGAATCATGAAGTTTGATCTCATTTTTTTATTGTAGTTTTTTTATATCTTTCCTCCTGAGGTGTGCACCTTAATTTGTAGACTCAAAAACCTTGGGGATCATGTTGGACCAGCTTTATTTGGGACTGTGTACAAATGCTGGTAAAAATAATTAAGGATAAAATATAAAATCATTTTAAAATAATATATACTAATAATTTGATTAGTATATATTTTATACATAAAGATACACAGTTAAGTGTATATTTTATCCTTAATTATCCCTCTGAAAAGTAAAATCATTCTAAATTTCTTTCTAAAGCACCTATCATCCTAACATCTTTCATTAGACATCATAAAATATCAGAAGCTTTATTGGTTATATTTATTATGATTTGGTTTAGAAGTTGAAAGAAAATAATTGTTATTAAATAACATCTGAGGCACTATGATCAGAGTTAATGTCTTGAAAGATCAACCACTGGTTAATAATAGGATAATTATTATTCATTTTTGGACTTAGACAATGGGATATGGCAGGAATTTTACTGAAAGAGGGAAATAAATTGTAATATATATGTGTATGTGTGTAAACAAACACACACACACACACAATTGTCTGAATGACCACCGAAATTCATGTGTTGAAACTTAATAGCCAATATGGTAGTATTAAGAGGTAAATTAAGTCCAAAGGACAGAGACTTCATCAGTGGAAGTAGCTTCCTTAGAAAAGGATTGAAAGAAATTAGTTGGGTTCATTCTGTCCTTCTGCCTGCTGTTATGTGAGGATAGAGCGTTCAAAGCACCATTGGGGAAGCAGAATGTAGAGCTCACCAGACACTGAACCTGCAGTACCTTGATCTTGAACTTACAGCCCCAGAACTGTTCTTACAAATTATCTAATCTCAGTTATTTTGTTTTAGCAGTACAGAAAGATCAAGAGAAGTGCACACACATGCATGTGTATGCTCGTGTACATATGTGTGTGTGTGTGATACATATATAGTGCATGTGTGTGTATGATACAGTATCCTAGGCTCCTGGAATCGGACTGTTTATTGACACTGGCTGCAAGAATGCCCACAGAACGTTGGTCCTGACCTCCCAGAGACTCTGCTGCAGGCACAGTCTGCAAAGGGAACACGCAGACACGGAACTCTGAGGACTTTATAACAAGAAAAGCATCACAGATGTTTTTGTTTTTAAACTAGTAGCAAAAAGGTTAGAAAAGACTTTTGTAAAGTCTTAATTGGGAATATCTTTTATTTTTATAATTTCACAAAACATAGAAGTGACTAACTTTTATGTTGGTAGAGCTGAATGTAAAGTCACGTAACAAAACTTAGCGTACAAAATTTGTATGTACAAATATACACCTTGTGCTGTAAGTGGCTTCCAAGACTCTGCACCCTGGAGTGAGCTGCAAAGAGAGTTGAAGCTTCGATGCCTCAGTTCTGTGTGTTATTGCCATTTACTCTGGGCAAGATGAGAACTGTATCTTTCTCACAGGGACAATACGAGGCTTATACGAGTTCGTGAGTGTAAAGCCCTCAGAATGTGCTTGCTACTGTCAGGCCTTTGTAAGTGACTGGGAGCTCTGTTCCCAGTGGTTCTGTTCTGACTTTCACTATGGGTTTGTTTCTGAGGGAGCTCAATTTTCCTATTCTCCTGCTGTGAATCTGGGATCAAATGGAGAGAAAATGTTGTGCATGTTGGTATGGAGGTTACGGCGGGGCTTCTGTTGGTCACACGTGTTGGGGAGGCCAGGAGGGAAGGGACAGGGGAAGACATTCAGAACGTGCTTTGCAATCAGAAGCAGCTCATCTAACGCCCTAATGAGTCCAAGATGGAACCGAGCCTTGTCATTTTCCCAGTCTGCTGGAACGTGTTTGTTTTTAAAAGTGAAAATAGATATGCTTATGCAAACATAAATAGAACCTGGTTTACATTTATTTTAAAGCATAAATCCAAATTTTCAAAATATGATAATAAAATGTGGCCCTCATCTTAGTCGTTTGAGAAGGTTTGGCAAAGAGACCAAGAAGCAGGTCCAAGCAGAGCTGAGTGGCCCTGCAGTCAGACACACCGGGCGTTTTCAGGGGGATCTGTGAAAGGCCATTTCTCCTGTCCCTTCCGCTAGGAGCAGGCGAGACTTGTGGGTGCTTGACGCAGCCTTGAAGGGTTGGACACAGTAACAGATGTGAGCCCAGTAACTGGCAGTGAGGGAAGGAGGGAGCTGAACAAAATGTGTACGATTTTAGAGAATTCACCTGGAATTTTGGCCTGAGATGCATGCCTTTTCCATGGAGGAATTTTTTCTGCTATTACTAAGAATTTTTGTACACTATGACAATAATCAGTTTATTGCACTTCTGCTCTAAATCTACCTCTGGACTGGAGTCTTTACATAAAATGTGTGTGAGGTTTTTTTGTTTTGTTTTCAGCATGCATGAAGCTACGTTTGTCAGTAGAGGGCACCGAAGGGACATTGCAGGAGGACGGCGCGTTTCTTTCCCTGGTCCACTGAGCTGCCAGAGTTTTGCATTTTGCTCATGCACTTGGCCAGAGGTGCTCTGTCTCGCCATGTACCCAGCTATACTGTCTGTCTGCTGCAAACTCATGGCCCCAGTCAGCCTGGCGACCACTTTACCGTGACCCTCCATACGTGGACGCCAGACCCCCAGGTCTCCTGCAGCCATAAACCTCCCCAGGAAGCCTGATTCCTTCTGTGCACGACCTACCCACTCATCTCCGCCTGCTCTCAGGAGGGTGCTTCCTGCTTGTCTGGCCACTGAACCAGTGTGGCCTGAGCAGGGCAGCCAACTTCTCCACCACCCAGCAGGCCCCACACGTGTCTTCTGCACGAGGTGTGAATCTCAGCTCTGGGAAGTTGCCTCCCTGCCACTTTGTTCCTTCCTTGGGTCCTCTCCTGTAGCCCTGTGCCGTTCTGCTTTAGAACAGGGGTCTGCTTCTACAACCTGATACCTGTTTTTCTAAATAAAGATGTAGTGGAGCACGGCTATGCTCATTCATTTATGTAATGGTAGAAAGAAATAGCTGCAACAGAGACCCAGTGGTTCCCAAAGCCTAAGCTATTTACTATCTGGCCCTTTACCAAAAAAATTTGCTGACCTGTGTTTTTGAATTTCATTTTCTCCCTCGTGTAACAGTTAATAATTATTTTTATTAAAATTCCCCTGTTCAAATTACTATGTGAGTTCTGTTTCTCAATTAGGCTTTACTGATACATGTACTGTATATTTGCAAACTGACACATTAAAACTCATAATATAGGACCATTTCTATTTGGGAAAGAAACAGTCATTATTTTACCCCCAACCAACAAAATCCCTGAGGCGAGGAAATACTGTGGGTCTGGCTAGTGTCTACAAACTGGGAAAGAGAAAAAAACAGGGAGGGCGATCATTCATCATGTATGTGAATTGTATGGATAAATTATATCACCACATCCACACCTTATTCCATTGTTGCGCTTGAAAGCAGTTGAGATGCCAAGGATGTGGTAAGGGTTTAGTAAATAACTTTGAATGAATGGATGGATGTATGAATGAATATAAGAAACAAGGAAAACAAAGTATGGTCCCCATTTTCCTTTCAGTACAAAGAAATGACAAATAATAAAATGTAGATAAGCTGTGGGTAATTTTTCCTCAAATATTTACTCTGATTGTATGAAAATTATGGAAAATATATAAAGAAAAGAGATGTGTCTATGAATACATTATCTTAAACTGTATATACAAATGGAGTGGAAAACACAAGAAAAATAATTTTCTCCCGAAACTTTCTGATAATTGAGTGGAGCATTGCATATTTGGTTTGAATTAGCTGAGCTGAACTGGTGAATCATTTCATGTTGCGTATAAGACCACAGCCATGGAGAGGTTGGTGTTGGGCTCACTTCAGTAAACAACTGTGGACTTGGGTCAATTTTTATTTTACTTAGCATTATGCATCCATTCAGATTCCATATTCGACTAATTACTTGCAGGAACCGTGCTCAGTAGGAAGAATACCTCATTTACGTGGAAGAAGGCTACAGTTGCCCTTTCAATTTTACCCCCCTTCCTTCCCTCCGCATTTATTCTTCTTTCATTTCGAGAAATGTAAAGCACAAAAATCAAATCAAGGCACTTTACATTTTGATTTCTTATTTCCCAAACATTCAAACCTTTTTATGGACAGAAATTAGCCTTTGCTGGGTGATTCAAATGAAAATGTACTTGTTACGTTATCCTCTTCTCAAGGCGGCATTTTGCCGTGTTTATCACGCCCTCCCGTCTGCTCACAGACACTTTTGGGGTGGGTAGCTTTGCCTTCCTGTTAGCGGATTGCAGGGCATCCAGGGCAAAGCTTCAGATGCTGGTGATATTTTCCCCACTGTTTACAAAAGCAGAAAAGAATTTCATACTTTTTTGAGCACGGCAGCTGTTTCAGCACCTTAAAATGCCACTTATAAGCCATTCTAAACAAACCAACTTTCCTACCAGAAAACCAAAATACCTATTAGCACTTCTTTTTTTTTTTTTTTCTATGAAGGCTGAAGAATTTTCTTTAATGTACCAAATGAATTCAAGGAATGTGTCTTCGTTCTAGGCCTTCATACAAAGAAAGAAATGCAGGCAGCCCTGGATCGAAAGGATGAAAGTTTTTATTTTGATAGTAATAGGAACTTGAGAGAATGAGAGAGAAGTTGTTATTCTCTAGCACATCTTACACAGAAAGATATGTTAATTGGCCTGTAATTTTGTTTAACATGACCCCGAGGTTAGTGGTTTTCAAACTTGTTTGCATGTTGGAATCACATTGAAAAAACCCAGGATGTCAGTATTTACCCCTCAGTGTTTGGATTTAACTGGTCTCGGTTGTGTCTGGACTTTGGAAGCTTGAAAAACTCCTCTGGTGATTGTGATGTACAGATGAGTTTGGGAATGTACACTAAAAACAAAATCCTAAGCCTCTCCTCCACCAACTGAATGGATTCCCTTTTGGCCAAAGAGGAAACAAAAAGCCTTAAAAACTGAGTTCCCAGCTGTGACAGGATGAAGGCTGACACGTCTCCTTACACCCCGCCCTTTTACAGTTTTAGACACAACAACGGACCAGCATTTCTGTTAAAATAGAGGGCTTAAGACTGACAGAAAAGACTCTTGGTGGTAATAAGATACCAGATTATACACGTGACCTGAGGCCATGCCAGGCACCCGTTAATATCACACACCCCGACACCCAAAGGATAAACTGTGCTCTCACAGCCACCAGGTTTTTCTTTTTTCTCTAGGAGCTAAACAAGACCTGGCTTTGAGATAAACAATATTAAAACAGTTTTCAGCTCATCCACTGCCAGAGGGCGACCCACATCCCCTGCTTCACAAGCCATAACGACAACTTTGGTTAGACATGAAACTGATTTCAGTAACTTTCTCCTGATAAGAGGAAAACTGACCCTGTGCTGGTTCTTGCCAGGTCACGGAGGCTGAGCACATCAGTATCTCTGCATCCTTGTTCTACCATGTGACACAGAGGCCTAACCGTAACACTTTCAACGTTCAGTCTCTACCCCAAGGTGAACACATTTGTTGCACGCAACATGCAATTTGTTCAGCGGGTTAGAACCACTTTCATGAATATTCATACCTTCTCCAACCACTTTCATGAATATTCATACCTCCTCCTGTATCTCATTGAATGTGAATTCCTGGCCGAACCACTCAACATAGAGCTCTTTCTCCATCCCCTCCTCCTTCAAAGCCCCCATTCCTGGCTTCTGTCAGAGGCTACGCTTCCCAGACTGTTAGAATGGCCACCTTGCAGCCTGTAACCCTAAGTAAATAAAGAGAGAGAAATAAAGTCTACTCTCCACGTTTATAGATGTCATGATTTTTAAGTTGATGGGAACCATGGCCCAAAGTTGAACTTCAAATCTAAGGGCTTGTGTGTGTCATCCGTCCAGTAGAACTTTTGAAATTGTTGAAATAGTAACTGTGGTGAGAGCTACTACCTCTTGAGCAGGAGGGAGTAAAGAAAAGAGGTTGCCATTTATACAACCAGGTAGCTTGTAAGAGGCCACTACAGCGCTGAGACCCGGACTCCGGAGAAAAGGACATTGCCTGGTTGATACTGATATTGCTGAGGAGGAATGCAGAATTCTGGGTGTATGGAAAGGAAATGAAATCCATGGCCATGAGAACCCACTGTGGCTGCCGGGAAAAAGAACCATTTCAGGGAAGATTTTTTTACAGGAACCAACAACAAGAAAGAAGGAATGCCCCCTCCCCCCGGCCCTCCCCCCCAGCCACACTGCTTTGCAGCCTCACTGTAATCCCCCTAATCACAGGATCTAACACAGGGGTCCTCAAACTATGGCCTGTGGGCCGCATGCTTTGGTGTGAATTCAGCCACCAAAATAAGATATGTGCAGTGTGCATAGGAATTTGTTCATAGTTTTTTTTTTTAAACTACAGTCCGGCCCTCAAACGGTCTGAGGGGCAGTGAACTGGCCCCCTGTTTAAAAAGTTTGAGGACCCCTGGTGTAAGCGATTC
>CAUYON010056100.1:0-11160 GCA_963573935.1 Arctocebus calabarensis
AACTTATTAAATGTAGAGTATCAATGTCTTTATATAGTGATCAAGAAAATGCCACGAAGGCTATCTGTAACAGTACGATGAAAACATTTCTGAATGTATATGAATCGTGCCCTATGATTGCACCAATGTACAGAATTATGATTCAATAAAATTAAAAAAAAAAAAGATTGTGAAATTGAAAGTTAGGATCTTGGCAGAGTTAGTTGTGTGTAATGCTGTTTGAGATAATAAGACAAAAACAAAGACATCTATCCTAGTACTAAGTTTTAAAGAAATGTGAAATAAGTGAAGATTTTGTTCAGATTAAAATAGATAACCATTTGTAAAAACTGAATGTGAAAAGCAAGCATTGGAAAGCAACTTTTCACAGTGGAGCTCTCTTACTTTTATACTCTTATCTTTTAAAGCCAGAAATTAATATTTTTCTCATAAAATTCAAAGTTACAATAAGAGTATTATATTGATACCCTTAGACTATCAACTATTCAACCTAGGGAGTCCAAATAGTTTTTTAAATGCAATAAATAGAACTTAAGGTTATAATTTTCAGGCAAAGATGATATAAGTAGGTGCAATGACTGTCCAGTGTTGCCGTTAATTGGTACAGACACAATCAATATCACCTTTTACTGGGTACAAAAAACATGTCTAATGGTGTGACAATAGGGAGGTACAACACTTGATGATGGGTCATGCCAGAGCTCCAAAGAGTATTCCTATGAAAAACATTTTTATTGCATGCTTTGCGAGTAACTTGAAATATAATTAATGCCTGAAATGGATGGCACTATACAGAGTATTTGATATCTGTTTAATAAAAAATATGTAATATTATTTCTTCAAGGTAATTGGCGTTTAACCTACGTTTGGCAAATATATATCACTTTTTCTCTCTGCAATTTGTTTTTAGACCTTTTTTTTGTTGTTGTTGCCATTTGGCCAGGGCTGAGTTCAAACCTGCCACCCTTGGTATATGGGGCTGGTGCCCTACTCACTTCTCCCTGCAATTCATGGAACTTTATTTCAGCCTTGTTAGTAAAGGATTTTTATTTTTTTTTAAGTGAAGTGGAGATGGAAGAAGAATAAAAATTAACATGCTCTGTCAGTTTGGAACACATGTTGAAATGTGTGTGCATGTGTGTGTGTGTGCGTGTGTGTGTCGAGGTTGACCAAACATGTGAATAATGTGTGACATTAAATTATCCCTTAACAGGCATTATGTAGTATTTTTTAAAAATTGGAGAATTATTATATTCTGTGTTTCAAAATTTGTTATAAATGTCAGTCACACAGATGATAAAGAAATATGGCTGGTTTTAGGAGCCCTTATCTATCTATCCTTTCTAAACTTTTCCCCCTTTTCTTAGCCTACCAGTAATCTTGATACTTTAAAAATTTAATGAATACTAAAAGAGAACCTTACCTATCACATAGAAACTGCCAACTACAAATAACAGTGTTTGAGTTTGGGTCTTGATTTGAAATCACATTCTATAGCCATCTTAGTTTGTAGAAAGTTTGCATTTAATGCAATCAATCATGGAAAATAAGTTCCTGCTTCTTACTATTTAAATGATGTTTCCTTTGTGTGTTGTGAGGCCCAGGAGCCCTGAGTATAAAAGATGCTCAGTGACTACCTGGAGATCAAGTCTGTTGCCCTGTGGGGATGGGGGACCCCTGCCCCGTGCACTGCCAGGCTCTCCCTTCCTCACCAGTCACATAGGATCCAGATGTCACTGACCTTCAGGATTTGCAGGCACATACAACCTGTGGACTGCAGGCTCAGTTTGTGAGAACAGTTTTGCTTATCTGTGGCATCAGTTATCATGAAAAGTATACACGGCCTTTTGTTTTTTGCTAATCACTTCTCGTGAGTGTGTATTTACAGTGTGACCCAGACAAGTCAGACAAGTCTTACTTTTCTAATTCATGGCAGAAAAGAAAAAAGGCTGGACGCCCTTCATAGAGTACCTGCCTCTCATCCAGTGTCATAAACAGAGAAGAACTATAGGCTCTTGTGCAACGCAGCACTCAAAGCAGCCACGAACAATTCGGCAAACCTTTGGAAAAATCAACACACTGGTGATCACAAAGTTGGTCTATAAATTCAGCCTTACCATTGAGGAATTGTATGGCCTAGCGGTGAATCATTTCATTTCTCTATATCTCATTTTCATTCTGAAAATACGTCAGTAAAAATATAAAGGTCTGATGCCATACATTTCTTTTCTGATAAGTAGAATAGAGAATCTTTTCAAATGATAATAGTTATAGATATAAAATAAACACTATTAGTCCTACAGTCGGCTCACTCATCAGTCTAATGAAAACAATTTTTTCCATCATGATTCTTTTAGGTAAATGTGTTAACCCTTAAAAACACTATTCCATTTTTAACGCACTGTTTTTGAAAGAATTTTTTTTAGTTAATCTTCTTTATTAAATTAAGGTATGTAATTACATTTGAAGTTTACCTTAAATTTATCTTCCTACAAACTTAGAATACTTAAAAATTAAGATTATTTAAACCATCATATACATTTAATTATATGGCTTCAGTAAAGCTTACCACTACTTTTCAATTTTTGCTGTTTTTTACAAATATTTTTACAAAGAAAGCTCAAGAAGTCCAAATACTTTAGTACTAAAATGAATGAGACTCCAAACCAGATAACTTTAGATCATCCTGAAACCTTTATATATAAAATTAACATTACCAATCCTGTATATTCACCATTTCCACAGAATAGCATGTTATTGATGTTTCATTTTACGGGTTTATTTTTGTAGTGTGTCTAACATTTTCAAAACATTTTGTTTTTCATGCATATTCCGTATTAATTTGGCACTTAAAAAAAAAAAGACATGTTGTCATTCTGCTTTCCAAGCTGGAGTGAGGTGGTGCTATCATACTTCATTGCAACCTCAAACACTTGGGCTATAGGGATCCTCTCAGCTCCGCCTCCTGAGTAGCTGAGACTACTGGTGCGTGTCACTATGCCTTAGTTGTTTTTCTTACGTTTGTAGAGATGGGGGCTTGCTATGTTGCTCAGGCTGGTCTCAAACTCCTGGCTTCAACTGATGCACCTGCCTTAGCCTTACAACCTGCTAGGATTACAGGCATAAGCCACCACATCTGGCCTGACACTATTTGTATTAAAAACATGTTCTTTCATTGAATTTGGTTTCTTTTAACCAACATATGAAATTAAGTATTTCTTTTTCACTCATGAAGACATAATTATTTGTTTATGCCTTAATTACATTTGGTTCTATCCATTCTAACTAGGAAATAAATAGTATGTATGGGGTAGTAAAAGACATAAATTTTGGGTGACTCCGTTTAAGAATATTCTAGCCCATTGATGCTAAGTAAGTACACCAATTCTTAAGGAAATAAGCAAAACTTTTGCACAGCCATCCTTTGGTATACATGAGAGATTGGTTCTAAGACCCCAGTGGATACCAAGCCCCAAGGATGCTCAAGCCTCTTATATAAATGGCACGGTATGGCCTATCACCTTCACAGATCTTTCCATATGCTTTAAATCATCTCCAGGCTACCTACAATACCTCATATAATAGACATACTATGTAAATAGCTGTTACCATGTGTTGTTTAGGGAATAATGACAATGAGAATGTCTACACACGTTCAGTACAGACACAGTCATCATTTTTGTTTTCTAAATATTATTTATCCATGGTTTATTGAATCCATGGATACAGAACCCACAAACACGCAGGCCTGATTATAGATGAAAAAATACATAACTTTACATATTTGGAGATTTCTTCAGAATACAGGTCGAATCCATGCTAAGTATCAATACTATTCAAAAGTACTCAGTACTCAGTAGTATTCAGGTAGTACTATTCAAAAAGTTTTGAATGGGGGTGGTGCCTGTGGCTCAATGGAGTGGGGTGCTGAGGTGGCGGGTTCAAACCCTACACTGGTCAAAAAAAAAAAAAGGTTTTGAATGGGCACTTCAAGATGACTATTCATTTCCAAGGCTGTCACATGAATTAGGTCACAAAAACAATTTTCATCAAATATTATAGTCCAAAGAAACCAGTTACATTATAATGCCAGAATATGTAAAAAAAAAAAAGGCTTTGTCATATCTATACGACAACTTGCAGAACATGGAATAGCAACTTTTCCTTAAAATATGTATTAGATTAATCCAAAATCTCCATTCATTTTCTTCATATTAGTGCTGTCTTATCCAATTATTCCTTAAAGTTAAAGAAAAGGGTGGTGGTGCTACAGCTTTCCTATATTTAAGGTAAGCTTTCATGCCATCAACTCATGGAAACTGTGAACTGTATATTTGGTGAAACAGAATTGAAGTGAGAACAAAAAAAGTAACAGAAAACCAACTAATCACATTTGTTTCTTAACCTTAGTCATATGTGGATTGTCTGCACCAATGAAGGAACTGACTACACAAGGTCACAGGTCATCTCTGTAGTGGGCCTGGGTCCATGGCCTTGAGCTCAGTAGCTGAATTTCTTATTGTCCATGAAACTTACAGCAAATGTGTTGTGAGGATGCCCATCACCAGAAGAGTGGCCACAGACACATAATTTTGTTTCTGGAAGCAATTCCTAGGTTAAACAAAGAGAATCAGGAGTTGGCTTTTTTTTTTTCAATCTTAAGGCTTATGCTAATAATGTACATTATAATTTAAAAATTGTTTTGGGGGGATTGCTATTTTAGTAGGTCAACATAGATAAGATTATTCCATCTCTGTCTCTCAGTTAATATTAGTATAGGTTTAAAAAATGGAAATAATTTGCAGGATGTGAAGCTGAATACTTGAATCACAGTAATTTTGCCAATAACCAACAAATTTGTTAATTTTATACCACGATCCTTTGTTAAAAACCTCACTTACCAATTCTAAGCTAAAATTATGGCCAAATATTCATAAATGCTGCTACGTATTTAAATTACACTGCAATTTTAATGTACAGGATGATATTCCTTAGAAGTTAATTATCTCTAATTTTGAAAAAGCTAACCTCTGACTTATAATCAATTATAACTTATACAGCGAACATAAATCTTGTCCTGCCATGTAATGTGACAACAATCCCAATAATCTCTTTAAATAAACTGCCTTGGCTATGCATTACATTATCACAATTATTATCACTAAAATATATTTAAGGCTATGAAGCCAAGCTCCATAATATCTGTTAAAACCTGTTGCATTGTACCATTCGCATTGAAAGCTACTCAATGTACTCAAATGTATAGTTCGCATTTTTATCTATAAAAGCAAAGTGATTATTTATTGATAAATGACATAGAATGTCATCTTTTTACCTAAGTAGCATCAGACATTTCAAAGATTTTGTCTGAAGGGCAAAAGGATTCCATTGCATTTGAATAGACCACGTGATAACACATCCTTAGACTTCATGTATGATATGAAAGGATGATCCCCATTCGTAAGATCCACAAGGGAAATTATAACTAGACCAGCAAAGAAGACAAGCAAGGCGGGACGTGTTGAGGGTGTCAGGGAGTATTTGTAGTGGTTTGATGCATGTAAATATTACATCTTATAAATAATTCTTTCAAATACATCTATGGAATTCAGGGGCTCTGTTTAAGAAGTGGATTGTACATTCTTTACATGACTACATGCCATTTTCTTCAAGATAAGAGTAACGTTAATGCAAACAAGAAAAACGGATTCCAAACTGTCCTTTTCCTTCTGTTTCTTACGAGGAAGTATGTCACCTGATGTCGGCAGAAGAAGACTGTGGGGAAAATGTTCAAGTTACGTTTTACTGTCAGAATCCAACAAACAGGTTTTCATCTGAATTATTTTGTCAACAGCCTTTTGGTTACCCTTACTAACCTTATTTGGCACCAGTGCATAATTAGATACACAGGGGTGTGACTCCAATTGAAGGTGTTGGCATTGTAGCACTCTGTGAAAATATTAACTATGAGGTTAACTCCAATTTTCTCTTCTTTAATTAAATGCACATGGTACTAATGAGGTAACCTACTGTTCCTTGATAGCACTAATTAGCTAAGAGGAGAGTACACTCTCACACTGCAATTTAAACCTAAAAATAAGGTTGAAATATGCTAATTGTAGGCAATTTAAAACAGTACAAGTTGAAGAACTAGTCATAATAAGAGAAACCGACTGCTTTACAGTTAGGCAGCTGTAACTTTGGTTAAAATCAAAACAAGCCACACAATTTTTGGACTGCTATTTAACAAGGTCATAAGCATTCCTAAAAAAATGAAATGCTACTCCCTACTATAACAATAGACCAGACTAAGAGAAGGAAAAACCTCAGCCACTCACACACATAAAAAGTGAGTGTTACAAGAACTCCAAAGCTGCCATGATGCTACTTGTATTTAATACCGAAAATAAAACTCTCTATATAAGCAATGCCTTATCAAGAGCTCCAAGTCAAGTTTTATCATGCATTCCTTCAGCATTAACCAACAAGTGGGGATGCTGAAAATGTGTCACGCCGGTCAGGTCAGAAGGAAAGCTACAGAGAGAAGTAAGTCTCACACATGAACAGGAAATTCTGAGACAACATACAAGTGCAGTGACAAAAACATACAAAACATACCATGGAATGCAAGGGTATAGGGACCATGTAAGGGATACATGTGCCAAAATGTAAGAAGGATTTCCAAGAAGGTCCTCACTAGATTTCTTCTACAATTCTGGAGCTTTGGGACAGTAGCCTGAGGCTTCACCGAGAGACAGGATGTTCCCCAATTTAGCTCACAAGTCTCAGAAACATAATTTCAACATATCTAACTATATTCCAACCATACGTTCTTTAGCTGTTATCTCAAGCATTTCCCAAATATAATTTAACGGATAAACATAAAGATAGCTTTGACAAAAAGCAAGGTTCTGAAGAGCCATGCAAATCATTAAAAGAGGTTATGTTTTGATTTGGTACAAAGTATATTTTCATTATTTTAGATTCTCTAAATCCATGACATGCTTTATTTTTGTTAACCAAAAACTTTGACTAACCAAAGCACCTCTGTCCAATCATTCCTGTTATGAGAGAGGGAGAGAGAGAGAGAGAGAGAGAGAGACCCCTCAACACATTAATGGCACAACCAGTAATCTATCTTTAGGGACTAGAGACAGAACTGTGCCCTTCCGAGGGCTCATAGTGACATTTTCTGTTTCTCTTATTTTGCATGCAACGATATAAAATACAACAGCTAAACAATCAAAAGAGTTAACCAAGCAATAAAAATAAGGTGTTAAAAGGCAAACATCTGTGAAAAGAGAAGCTCAATTTAATCTCCAAATTTACTAAACAACAGTAAGTTAGAACAAACGTGAACCATTCAAAAGGCAAAGACTTTTAAATAACTCTCAGTAATTCCTGGAGTTAAGAGTATGTGAGAATAAACTTTGAACTGCCATTATCCCGTCATTGTGTCTTGCCAATAGACTTGGTTGAAGAAATTGTGCTTTGAAAACCCACCCAGTTTCTCCTCACAGCTTCCCTAAAGCTTTCTATAACGGAAGACAGAATGTTGGCAAAAGATGCTAATACAGCTTTGGCCAGACACGCTTTAGCAGACCCAAGAAGTGCAGGTTTGTAGAGGGAATAGTAAGACAAATGAAATCAGACAGTCACTTAGAAATGGGTCTCCTGCAGGCAACCTGACACAGTCTAGCAAATCACAGGGAGACACAATGTGAATGGATGTTTTAAGTGTTTGCATCTGTTCCAAATAAGCACCAAAGAACCTTTTAACAGTGAAAAGCCAGGACAGAGAACTGGAATGGGTTTTCAACATGAACTTCAGAAGGAAGTTAAACACGGATCATTGTAATTTTCTGTTAAAACAATAAAGAGTAAGTCATTTAGTGTTGAAAATCAGAATACTAGCTGTGGAGACAGTCTGCCAAGGCTCGTATCTTGACTCAAGACTTACTAGTGGTATGACCTTGAGCAAGATATTGAGCTTCTCGTGGCCTCTCTCTCTAGACAGTGGGTAATAAGGGATATTGTCATAGGGTAAGACACTGAATTGTAAATTAGAACAATGCAGGCACCACGTACTTAATATGAATAGCACTCGCTTTTTTTTCAAATAAAAAAATGTATTGAAGTGCTACTATGTATATTATTACACATTATAAAGGAAGCAAAAATCCCCAAGATATAATATTTATGTTCAAATAATCTTCAGTCTATCAGTAGACATAATTATACAAATCAGAGCCTCTCCCACATGGGCACAAAATATATTTTTTTCTTTTAGATACTTGCAGCAAAGCAAGAAGTTAATATGAGTATGTGTTGCATTCAATAATAAGGTGAAATGACTTATAAGAATACTTTTTGCAAGTTGACGAGGTATACTTTTCACAGAAAATTGAAATAAAATACCTGTTAACATAAGTATTATATATTGATCTTTCCTAAAAATGAAAATGTTTTAAATTATACTTTTTTTTCTTGAGATTGGATGAAAAGATCCTCAATTTTTTCTTAACATGCTTAAAACTTGAGTGTTTTATAGTATTTGGGGTAAAATAATATTCGACTGGGATCATGGTCTTCATTTTAACAGTGCAAAATTTGAAGACAGTGTTCTGCTAGTCAAGAAACATGGACATTCTTTGTACGGTATGAAACAGATCAAACTTTAACACAGTAACAAATACAAATGGTTCATAGACTTTTCTCTCCGTCGTCCTGTTATTTTGTTTGCTGCTTTGTGTTTTATTTTGTTTTGTTTTAAGGACATTCATGATATGTGATAAAATTCGTCCTAAGGACAGTATGGCCATTAGATTGTACCAGAATGACTTGTGTTGGGTCTCCAAATGCACATAACATCATCTTTCTATTTCTACAGCCCATAGCTGAAAAATAGGTTAAAAACTGCCTAACTCTGACAAAAGAAGTGAAGAAAAGGGGACTAATGTCTGGGTAATGTTTTGAGTATTTCATAAAACAGGTGGATCCGAGAAGTTGGCCTATTTTCTGGTATCAGACAACAAGAAACAGGGAGCGTGTGCCCCAGAAGATCTAATCATCATGAACACACATTTAAAGAATTTCCATTCATTGTTCCAAAGAAGTAGTTAGCTTTGCCCTACCTTCATGATAGAGAAAGACTTCACAAATTCACAAGACTGAGGCGACATGATAGGGTCATTTGCACAGGAGGGACATGAAGTTCAGGGAATTGAAATTATTTGCAAAAAGTCCTTAATTTATTAATTTATTAAAGGCTACTGTGCATCATGTATCTCACTGTACAAATTCTCAGCTTTAGAATATAAAAGAATCTCTGGAGAAACTTGTGAATGCAGATCCAAGGCTATATTCCTAGAGATTCAGATTCAAAAGATCTGGGATTGAGTCCAGGGGGATGCATTTTCACAAGCATCCTGGTGGTTGTGATTTACAGGGTCTATGACCACACTTTAAGAAATATTGCCCTCCATTCAGGATATTTGCATGATAGTAATTTCTCATTCTTTGGTCTATTAGTCAACACTTTTTCAGTACCTGCTATGAGCTACAAACTTCATTAGTGATGAGAATATAAAGGTGAAAAAAATAGAGACACAGACATTTGGAATTGAATAGAAAACCAGGAGACGAAACCAACAACTTACAACCACCTAATCTTCGATAAACCAAACAAGAATGTCCACCGGGGGAAAGATTCCCTATTCAATAAATGGTGCTGGGAGAACTGGATATCCACAAGTAAAAGACTGAAACTGGACCCGCACCTTTCCCCACTCTCAAAAGTTGGATGAAAATATTTCAGATTGTATATGAAGCCCGCACACTGTGCCCCATGATTGCATTAATGTACACAGCTATGATTCAATAATAAAAAAAAAGTAGGAGAATTTCAAGAATAACAGTTAAAAAATTGATTCAAGATGGATAAAGGACTTAAATTTAAGGCATGAAACAATAAAAATATTCAAATAAATCATAGGAAAAACACTAGAAGCTGGGGGAAAGACTTTATGAGGAAGACCACCAGGGCAATTGCAACAACAATAAAAATAAACAAATGGGATTTAATTAAACAGAAAAGCTTCTGTACAGCTCAGGAAACAACAACCAAATCAAATAGACAACCTACCCAGTGGGAAAGAATATCTGCATATTTTGAATCAGACAAAAGCTTAATAACTAGGATCTACAGAGAACTTAAATTAATCCACATGAAAACAACAACAATCCCATAGATCAATGGGGAAGAGAGATGACCAGAACCTTCTCTAAAGAAGACAGATGAATGGCTAGCAAATATATGAAAAAATGCTCCTCATCCCTAATTATTAGAGAAATGCAAATTAAAACCACTCTGAGCTATCATCTAACCCCAGCAAGAATGGCCCATATCACAAAATCTCAAAATTGCAGATGTTGGTGTGGATGTGGAGAGAAAGGAACACTTCTACACTGCTGATAGGACTGCAAACTAATACAGCCTCTTTGGCAGGAAGTATGGAGAAAGCTCAAAGAACTCAACTTAGACCTCCCATTTGATCCTGCAATCCCATGACTGGACATCTATCCAGAAGGGAAAAAAACCTTTTATTATAAAGGCACTTGTACTAGATTGTTTATCGCAGCTCAATTTACAATCACTAAAATGTGGAAACAGCCTAAACGTCCCTCAACCCAGGAATGGATTGGCAAGCTGTGGTATATGTATATCATGGAATAGTATTCAGCCATTAAAAAAATGGAGATTCTGCAGCATTTGTATTAACCTGGATGGAGGTGGAACACATTATTCTTAATGATGCCTCACAGGAATGGAGAAGCATGAATCCTGTGTGTTCAACTTTGATATGAGGAAAATTAATGACAAGGTGTGGGTGGGGGGAGCGGAGAGCAGAGAGAGAAAGAGAAAGGAAAGGAAAAAAAAAAGAAAGAAAATAGGGACTAATTCTCACACAAATTGGATTTAATTTTTACCAAAGTACATTATGAGAACAATAATGTTTTTATTTTTTTATTTTTACATATACATGTGTTAATTAGGTTTCCACTTTTTGCCTTCACAGAATTTAAAAGGCTTACAATTCAATAACAATACCAGTGTTTAAGATAAGGACTAGAAACAAAGACCACGCAAAGAATGAACCA
>CAUYON010056101.1:0-17038 GCA_963573935.1 Arctocebus calabarensis
ACATTTCTCACTGCGAGTTGTAACAAGTGAGGCAAGTGTGCTTCAGTTAGTCTAGATTTGGTTGGAGATTTCAGATGTTTCATTCTGGAAAAAGTCTGTTCACAGACATAAGTGCTACCAAAGATGGTTGCCATTTTGAGTGCATGGTTCCTGAGATTAGGATATGTCTTAGAGGGGAGAGATGTATAGAAGTTAGGAAGGCTGCTTGACTTAAATATGTCTTTCAGAAAGTCACAATTCTGCAATTCAGCCAGTTCCATTTGGTAAATTATATTCACATTTTCTTATTTTTTTATTTCAAGATACTTTATTCTTAAAACAGGTTACAATGCTAAGCTTTTGGCCCATTCTGCCACTGTACAAGCTACAAATACTTACTGAGCATTGGAAAGGTACTCTTTCATAACATGTCTGAAAAGTGAATAAAAATACATATAAAACAAATATTCAAATAGTTTCCACAGGAATACAGATAAGTGTGACCCCATCTCCTAATCTTACATATTGCTGCATCTATGCCAACCTTACTCTTACAAAGACATTTCAAAACTAGCAATAATTAAGTTAAATGGTCCCCCCCAATCCCTTATTTCAAGCTAAACTCACAGTTAACAGCAACAGAATGATATCTACACATTAATACCAGCTGAAGCACAAGTTGCTGGGTGACGTTTCATTCCACTTTCCCAAGCAAAAGACACAGGCAGAGTGCCAGTATCCTGATCTACTTCAGGTAGGTAGTCAGGGTTCTGGATTTGCTGCATGAGTTGCCACGTTGGTCCTGACATCACATAGTAGATAGTCAGCCTCTGGAATCCATTAAAAGTAGAAGCAGCAGCTACAGTGTAAGCACCCATATTTTCAAAGAGCATCCAGGGGCCCACATGCATTTCTGGCAGGTCACAGCGCTCAACTGTCCAGTCAAGGCCATTGCATGTTGGTACCATATGCTGGATGAATAATATTTCTCATCTGGTTTAGTTCTCTTTTGCAGAGTAGGCTTTACATGAACATGATCATAAAGGATGCAATTAAACAATCCATATACTCCATATGATGTAATACATAATAGTTTGTTCACCGGATTCATCTTCATCATCAGAGCCTATCTATTCCTTTACTATAATTTTGTTGGCAATGATATGAACTGTAAGTGTGAAAGCTGATAAAACATAATATCTGCATGGCTCAGCTATGATTCTCTTGCCAGAGTCTGATGGAAAGTACTCATCCAATGCTGGGTTGATTATACCAGTGATCTCTTCAAATTTAAGCTTCACAACCTCAGATTCAGGAAAACCACCACCAATATCAAGCAGGTACATGCTGAAACCAACCTTAACTCCCATGTCAAAGACACAGCAGACATCAGAGATGCCTGCATGAAGGTCTCAGATGCCTGCATGAAGGTCTCAGGATCAGTGCAGCCACTTCCTATGTGGAAGCTGACACCAATGACATCAATATTTAGCTCTTTTGCCCATTCCAAAAGAAGTCTGCTAGTTCTGAGTGTGGCACCAAATTTAACAATGAGTCAACAGAATGCTTTGGAATCATCAGTGGCAATCTGCAAAACCAACTTGGCCTTTGAATGTGCTCTGGCAACTTTCATCAACTCAACTTCACTGTCAAAAGTCATCATCTGGACCCCTTTACTGGCAGAATACTTAATTTGAGATACTTGATTACAAGGATTTGCATAGATAATCCTCTCTGGAGGCACCCCAAGACTTTGCATCAATTGTATTTCAGTATTGCTAGGACAGTCAAATCCTGTCCCAATGGCAGCGAGGGTCTTCACAATGGCTCTACTATCATTACATTTGACTACGTGAAAGGAGTGACAAGAGGAAGAGCTTTTAGCCATCTTTGGTGTTTCTTCAGAACATCTCCGAGGTCTGCTACGTAGAAGGCATCCCTATCAGAAGAGGAAACTTCATTGATTTTTTGGTCCAGAATGTCCTTGAGTGTAAAACCTTCATCAAGCAAGTGGCAGTCAAACTCTTCATTACTAATGTAGTTCATGGTTACTTGATGTTTCTTTGAAAAACTAAGAGGAGGAATTTAAAGAAATAATTCCAGCTTCTCACAAAGGCAATTCTCCAGGAATTCTGAATCCCACTACATGTGTCCTCCAAGCGACAGTGGAAATGTTCTTAGAGCATCTGAGTGCTGCAGGCCAGCCCCATGGAAAAGCCAGAAAGCCACTGCCCATACAGAGCTGGAGCCTCAGGAGCACTCGGTGGCCCCCACCATACCCATCAGCGCCTGGCTCCCATCTGCCGGAGACACTGGCCAAGGTGGTGCTGGAGCAGCTGGCAAAGGGGCAGCCTGGGCAGCAACTTCAGGGACTGACCTCCACATTTTCAATATCAATAGAAAATGGGTTATGGAAAAGCTGTATGTCCTGTTCATGGAGGTGAAGCTCTTTAAATCTAAATTGGAACTTTTACAACTTTTCCAGTGAATCCAAACATGTTCTGTTTGGGAATGCAACCAAATGGTTTTTCTGCTAACAGATTTTGCAGCCCGGGATGAGTCCGCTGCTAAATAGGACAAGCAGCAGAGGCAAAAACACTTAGTGGGCTGGATAAATGTCCTCAGTGGGCCGCATGTGGCCTGCAGGCCATAGTTTGAGGACCCCTGTTCTAGAGACACAGAAGTAAGAATAATCAAAGAACCCTTCCCCTCAACACCGACAATGTAATGGAGAGACAGAAAATCAAAAAATAACACAAATATCGGTGCAGTAACAAGATACAAAAGGGTCTGTGAAGGAAGGAGTCATGGTGCTGTAAGAAATCTTGCTGGAAAATTTGGCAGGAGTTACACTGTGCTAGATCTAGAGCCAAAGCCTTAAGAAACTGACAGCTTCCACTTCCTTTCTATTGGTACCTTCCTTTTTGGAATCCAGATGTCATGATGTAAGGAAGTCTAAGCAGCCATTGAAGAGATGTATATGGAGAAGAATCAATCCCCTTAGAACAGAGCCTTAGCTCCCAACAATAACCAATACTTGTTATCCACTGTATGAGTAATCTTGAAAAATGAATCAGCTTGACCTTCAACTTCCTCCAGTGTGGGAAATCAGGAAGGGCTTCTCAGGAAGTTTGCTCTGGACAGGAATCAGAAGTGATAGCAAGTATAAAAACCTCTGGAATAAAGCTCGCTTGCAGTAGTGACCTATCTGTGAGTCAGAATAGTTCAGTGAAACAATTAACACAAATCTGGTGGGCATTATGTAACATTTTGAATTAGAAAATAATGGAAACTCAAATATGTTTTATCTAAAACATCACTATCAGTAGTACATATAATTTACCAAGGAGAAATGGTACATAGATAAGTCAAAGAAATTTTTAAAAATCTACTCCATAATTTTCATATCTATCTTTGTTCACTAGAATATTATTCTATATTTTCTGTATTTCTATTCTATATTTCTTTCTACATTTGTTCACTAGAATAGTATTCTATATTAAGTTTATTGATTTTGTTTCCTTCTGCTAAATCCCCTCCCCCACACACACACACACAAAGAGGCACTATTTCCGGGGCGGGGGTGGGCATCCAGCAGAAGGATACGAAATCAATAAACTTAATTTTTTTTCCTACTCTAATTCTGGAGTATAAGAAATTAGAAAAATCTTATTATCTGTTTCTATGAAATACTTGTATTGAGTTGAACCTCATTTGAGTTCTAACATTTGAATACCTGTGCACACATTTAAGTATTCTGCTTTAAGCCACTGATCACAAATTATTCCCACACTGATCTAAGCTTATCATTGCATAAATATTCTGAAGTAAAGGGAAGCTGGAAGATGAGTAAAGCATCATCATTATCTTCAGCTCCTTGCCTGCCATTTGGAAACAAATGTATGTTGAAATGTTTTCCTGTCCGTGTGCTGCCCTCCTTCCTGGAACTTGTCAAGAGATGACTGAAAATAGTGATACAGTCCTAAGGCTCAGTGAAAATCCCTACATGTGATGGATTAAAGCACAGAATTAGTCAGACTTTATAATTTTCAGACAGCTTCTGCAACTGCTTCTCTTTGACACACTGGTGAGATGAATTGAGTATGAATTTTTATCCTTTTCAACAGTGCTCACATACATCCATGACATATATGCTCTTTGTAGAAAGCCCAAGCACTCTCTTAAGTCTCCCTAAGATCTCCAGTATCAATAAGAAATTATAATTCCTTGAGTTAAGCACTCAGCTAGACAGTAGTTCATGCTATGTCCCTTTTTAATGTACCCCAATGGGTATTAGTGGTGTTCATATTTATTTTCCATAATTTAGAGCCTGCCTTATAAAATATTAAAATGCTTATTAATGTTTGGAAAAGTAGCAGAGATACTAACATATATTGCAAGCAGCACACTGATGTTATTCACCCACATACTAATTAGCTGCAAATATAATACCTTGGTTAAATTTGGTCTTCATTGTTCCGAAGCAAATAGAAGAAAGGACAGAGAAACACATTTAAAGACCCTTAGAATAAGCCAGAGTTTATCTGAAACTTTAACTATTAGTCCAAAGTGATCAAATAATATCTATAAACACATGTTATGTACAATAATTTAAACAATTAAAAAAATTTGTCTTCTTATGCATAAAGAGTATATGGTGAATTCTTATACATTATGTTACTAAAAAAACAAAATAAAAGCCATACACTTTCAAATTATGAATCTTCTGTATTTCTCACTTACCAATAGTAAGTACAATGTTTTCCCCCAAGAATTCAAGTTGTATCCTTTGCCATTTCTGACTTATACCTGTAAGTTGCATTAGCAAGATAAATATTAATAATAAAAATATTACAGATGCACTGTCTGCCCACAAAGCACACATATAGGTGCTCTCTTTATCTGATCCCACTAATCAAAAACTGAAATTGTTTTGCAAAGTCATACATGTAGTACATGATACCCAAATTTCTACAGACAGAAAGCTCTAATCACACCATCCTTTGTCTTGGTACTAGTCACCAATAGAATAGTCAACATTAAGGAAAATTAGGGATAAATTAAATCAATACCAAAGAATTATTATATTTCAAACTTTTAACAGCATGAAATTTGTAAAAATATACCTTATAGCAGTGGTTCTCAACCTGTGGTTCATAACCCACAGGAACTGTATTAAAGGGTTGTGGAATTAGGAAGGTTGAGAATCTGCTTTATAGGTATTTTGCAAATAAAAGTACTTTTACTTAGAACAGAATAGAAAACATACCACAAGGCAAAATAAATCCCCCATTAATAGCAATTTAGATACAGTGCTACTGCTTCAACTTGGCCTCTGACCTCAACTTAATGAATTAATCATATATAAGCACATCTCTCTCATACATTAATGTGGCAAAGGCCAATTTTGTATTTCTGCTCTAGATGACCTGCTTGTTTCCACTATTAAAATATATTCCATCTTTTCTATTACTGGTGAGAGATACCAGAAAACTGCTTTGCCCTTATGAACCTTAGTTTTTCAATCTATGAGATAAAAATGATAGTGCCTACCTCAAAGTATACAACTAAACGAGACAGTTATATAAACCACCAATCACAGCACAATCTCTTAAGAAGCATTAGCTCTTTGTTTTATTTTTTTGTTGTTGTTGTTGGAGAGACAGAGTCTCATTTTGTTGCCCTCAGTAGAGTGCTGTAACGTCATAGCTCACAGCAACCTCCAGCTCTTGTGCTTAGGCGATTCTCTTGCCTCAGCCTGCCAAGTAGCTGAGACTACAGGCATCCATCATAATGCCTATCTATTTTTTGTTGCAGTTTGGCCAGGTCCAGGTTTGAACCTACCACCCTCAGTATATGGGACCGTCATACTACTCACTGAGCCACAGGTGCCACCAAAGATGCATTAGCTCTTATTGCCAGGTTAAATGAATTCCTCAAAAACATATGTTGAATGTCAATTGGATATAGAGCCTTTGGTAGGTAATGAGGTCATGAGGGTGGATCCCTTCATGTTGATATTAGTTCCCTTGTAAGAAGAGAAATGAAGAAGCTTGCTTCTCTCTCAGCGTTTAGCATGTGAGGATACAACTAGGAGATAGCCATCTGCTGAGCATGAAGGAGGCCTTACCAGACACTGGATCTGCTGGCACCTTGTTCTTGGACTTCTCAGGCTCCAAAATTATGAGAAATAAATATTTGTTCTTTAAGCCTCCCTGCCTATGGTATTTTGATATAGAAGCCCAAACCAACAAACACACATATAAAGAGCAATAATTTCAGAAGTGATTATATTTAATATTTTCATTGATCTAAAATTTAAACTGAAATTTTAGGAAGTTGTGTTGCTATAAAGGAATATCTGAGACTGGGTAATTAAGAAAGAAAAGAGATTTATTTGGGCCATGGTTCTGCAGTTTATACAAGAAACTTGGTACCAGCATCTGCTTCTGGTCAGGCCTTCAAAGAGTCTCTAATTAAACAGAAGGTGAAGAAGGAGCAGGTGTTTCACATGGTAAGAGGGAAGAGTAGGTGTGTGAACTAAAATGAGAGAACTCACTCATTACCCTGGGGATCTGCCCCCAGGAACCAAACACTTCCTACTCAGCTCACCTCCAACACTCGGGATCAAATTTTATTTTATGTTATTTCTTAAAATTTCATGTTAACGTGAGGGTATGTACAATTAGGTTACATTTTAATCCAATGTCTGAGTTGTATATGAGTCCATCACCGTGCAAGTGTGCCATATACTCTTATGTTGTACCTGACAGGAAAGAACTTACAAAACCCCCTATACTCTCCCCCCTACTTGAATTTCTACAGTTTGAGCCTGTGGTTGTTCATCTACTGCAGTGGTTCTCAATGGAACTGTATTAAAGGGTTGCGATATTAGGAAGGTTGAAACTACTGATCTACTGTGTACACAGGATGCTTTCTTTTCCGTTCTAATATTTTACTTCAGTGAACGATCTCTAAATCTATCCCGGTAAATACAAAAGATGCAAAGTCTCCATCATTTTTATGGCTGAATGGCATCCCATGGTATACATCTACCACAGCTTATTAATACATTTATTGGTTGATGGGCACTTGGGTTGTTTCCACATCCTTGCAATTGTGAATTGAGCTGCTATAAACATTCAAGTACTTGGATGTCAAATTTGAACATGAAATCTGGAGGAAACAAACCTCTAATAATATCATGTAAATTATAAACCGAGTTTATTGTGTCAACTGGATGAATATTTTCCATGTCCCCTAAAGTACAATGCTGCAATTCTGCATTATGCATATTTTCATTAAAAAATTTATTTATATTTCTGATAGGCATAGTTAGCTATTAACTGGAGTACAGAGATTAAGTTCAATGTTTTTAAGAAGTCTTTTGTAAGGAAATCATAATGTGCTATCACTCACTAACATCTTTGATCATTTTAATGTGAGTATGTTTGAGTACATATGTATCTCATGATTTTTTTCTTTTCTTTTTTTTTTTTTTTTTTTTTTGGTGTGGTTTTTGGCTGGAGCTGGGTTTGAACCCGCCACCTCTGGCATATAGATGTTCTACTCCTTTGAGCCACAGGTTCTACCCTGTATCTCATGATCTTAACTGAAGAAGAGTAGAGAATACCCACAAGCACACAAGTACTGCTAATTGTTGGACTATTGGGTAGAAGCCTACCAGTAAGAATACTCACAGGAAGTGACCTGACTGATGTCTGTGTCATAGCTGACATTATTGTTAATAGACTATCAGAATGTGAATTATGGAATAAGATATCTCAAGAGACTAAGACATTCTTGTTTATTCTTTGAGACTGAGAATTAAATTTTCATTGGTGTGAAATCTGCTGTGAATAACAGTTATGTTATGAAACTTAGCCCAGCAGGATTAATATGCCATATATTTTTATTTTTTGTATGTTATTTTGTCTTCAGGCTTGAGATGTTCATTAAAACCAAAAGGTAAGTAAAATCAAGAAGTAAGAAATAGGGTGGTGCCTGTGGCTCAAAGTAGTAGGGCACTGGCCCCATATGCCAGAGGTGGCAGGTTCAAACCCAGCCCCAGCCAAAAACTGCAAAAAAAAAGAAAGAAGTAAGAAATATCTCCCTCTCCCTTCCTTTCCCCTCATATTTTTTAACTCTCTCTCTCCCTCTAAAAGATCAAAGGATCATTACCCATACTATAGATGAATAATTTTAAAAATGATAAAATTTTAAATCTGCAAAGAAGATATGTTTTGCTCACTTCTATTTACTAAGGGGATATTTTTCAGATCTAAGACTGAATACTAGGCTTATCATCAGAAATATCTCAAAAGGACCTTATTGGTATCTTTGTATATGTAAGAATACGGGGCCTTCTGGCTTGGTGCCTGTAGGTAAAGCGGCTAAGGCGCCAGCCACGTAACACCAGAGCTGGCAGGTTCGAATCCGGCCTGGGCCTGCCAAACAATGACAACTACAATCAAAAAATAGCCAGGCTTTGTGGCAGGTGTCTATAGTCCCAGCTACTTGGGAGGCTGAGGCAAGAGAATCGTGGAAGCCCAGGAGTTGGAGGTTGTGAGCTGAATGCCATGGCACTCTACCCAGGGCAATAGCTTGAGGCTCTGTCTCAAAAAAAAAAAAAAAAAAAAGAATACAGAGCTTTCTAAACATGCTCTTTGTTTTACTTAACCCCTTTCCTTCATTTGTGATAAATTGTTAAACTGTCTACTATTTATCGTAGAATCATTTACCAATATACAGCAGTATTTACTAAACTTTGAGAGAGTCACTGAGCATTTCTAAGGAGCTAGTAAGGAGGGAGGGTAATTCACACCTAAGTGGTGCAATAAACATGTTCTGGGTGAAATGCACATTTACAAGTTTGACGTAAAATGTACAAAAACAAATTATATCTACTCTTGTAATATTCTGAAATTTAAAAATAAATAAATAAAAGGAAAGCCATTCCCACAAAAATGCACACAAACACATATATACGCACATGCTCCATCCTTTCCTACAATGTCAAAGGGCTCAGACACATGAGAAAGCCCATCCAGGGATCCATTAGGACCACAGAATAAGAAATCCTGAGCAAAGCTGATTGCAACATGAGACGGAGTAGTGTTCATTCACAAAAGCTTTGCGTCAAAGGGCAGGAATTCCTATAAACTTTAATATCATCATGTACAAAATAAAAAGAAGTGGTTCGTAAGGCCTCTTGCCACCTAAACCTCTCTGAGTTTACACAAAAAACAAGATCTCTTACAGAAAAAAAGCCTCTAATGCTCTGAGAATTATAAAAAGAAAGTCCATTATAAAATATGAAGAAAGTTTTGTGTTTTCTATAGTTTATTAACATAATGAACCATGGAAATAAAATGCATGTAGCATCTCAATTTGGTTAATAACATGTTTTAAATGTCTTTTTAAAGTCTCACGTATGGGGGAAAAGAAAAATCGAATTGATTCATAAGAAGCTTGTTTACATATGATGACATAAATTGCATTTGCCTGTTTTGTTTTTAAGGAGTCGTTTAAGGATATTAAATAATAAATTCATTGCCTGTGTAGATGTATATGGCATAATTAGATATTGAGGCAATAAATTCACTTTTATAAATGATAACATTATTTGGAATATTTGGAAGGAATTGACTGGCATTAACTACTGATACTGGTCCAGCTTTACACACTGACAAAGGAAAGGTATGTAATATCATCAACAATTCCAACAGTGTTTGGTTGACTTAACTTTGAAACTAGAAAAGAGTGAACACATATCCACTTGGGATATCTTAATATACATATCTTTTATCACCAACTTCAAATGCAATTTTTTGAACACATGGGCTAGAAATGAGAGGCAAAATCTAATTCTTCCCACTCAGAAACTGGGGGAAACCCATAGCGTCAAGGAAAACCAAAGGGAATATATTTCACTTGCAAATAGGTCAAAGAATTCCTGTGAGATAAGGAAATTGATTGAGACCAGAATGAAGGATAGATTAAAGTTCCCATCCTGGGAGAAAGTATCTGTCCCAGAAATAAGTGGCACATGTTGTCACAGAATGTGGCACAGAAAACTCATTAAGTCATAACAGAGGCAAGGATGGGCAATGAACTTCTTAGGGGAACACATCAATCCCTCTACCACTAAATAAAAAGCCTCAAATCAGCATTTCATGGAAGTATTTTTTTTTATTTACACACAACACAAAGACAGTTTTGTCATTAACCAAAAGGCGCCACTTCCAACGCTGGCGAACGTAACAAGCATTAATAAGAAATAAATGAGCTCCCCATATTGACTGCCACTTACTTAAAAGCTTGACCAGATGACCTGTTTCACCAAGCAGCTAAGTTACTAAAGTTTTTAATAAAAGTGCCACAATTCTAAAGTTACTCTCGTGGGACTGTGACCCAGTTAGATTTAGATTGAGATTCACATCAATTTGAAGAAAAAGCTTTCAACACAAACTTTCCTTATAGCCAAATCTGAAAATGTGTAAATGTTCAGATCTTTCATGTAGAAATGGAAACAAGTTGCCATATTCATAAAAGATAAGCACAATGGTTCCAAATAAGAGAGAAGTCTGTCCCTCTGAAACAGATACATGGTGAAACAGAGGAAGGGGATATATATTTAGAAAATTTCTATTTAAAAAAATAAAAATAGCATTGCATCTGTGAAATTAGGGTGACTGTTATGCAGACAGAATAAATTGAGATCAGTAAATTTACTATGAAGATGATGAAATGACAACTAATTTTAAAATTGTACCAGAGAAGACAAGGAGAACATTGAATCACTCCAGAAAATAAAATTGGTCAAGTAAAGCACAAACACATTCTCAAAATGCAAAAGAAAATAATAAATAAATAAATTGAAATAATAAAAGTTAAAAGTAAAGAGCAGCAGATTCAATCCACCAATAACAGGAATCACAAAAAAGAAAACGCAAATGATTTAAAATTGATGAATGTCAGTGCTCAAACTCACGAGGTCATATCAGGCATCAAAGCTGTGGAGTAAACAAGCACGACAGACCCTGGGATCCACGACAAACGAGAACCATTCCAGTAGAACTGAAATCTGCCCCTTGTGCTAAGTTGGTTATAGGTTGGTAGGGAAGGACCCAGACTTTCAAGCCAATGGGACAGACAGACACACACACACACACACACAAATGTATTTTTTATGTTATAAATTTGAAACAAAAAATAATATTATAAAACTGAGAGCAAACACATTGATCATTTTAATATATGTAATTGGATATAATATGCCTATTTAAAAAGAGTATGTTTTTCTAAGGGAAAGATTTGGAATGTTCCACACACCAAGAAATAATAAATGTTAGAAGTAACTTAGTCATCATTTCATGATGAATGATGAATATTTGAGGTGATGTATCTCAATTACCTTGATTTGATCACTAGGCATACATTAAAATGAATGCATGCAGTCATTGTGTATAAATGAAAAACTAACAAAATGTTGTTCATATAGGCTAACAAAGAAAAATCCATTTCTGTACTGTATGAGAAAGAGAGAAATAGAGAAAAAAGAGATTATAAATGTAAATAAAAATAAATACATGGTTTCTCTATAAATAGAGCAATAAATAAAACAGATATAACAGTATAAGATTATATACCTAATAGATAAGTAGGCAGCATTCCTATATGAAAATAATAATTGATTAGAAAACACAACAGAAGGAGAAACTCCATATACATGTAATTCATTTTGTTTGCTATACAACAAAATAAAAGTTAGGCTAAAGTAAAATAAGCCAGGCACCAAAAGACAAATACCACATATGATCTTACATGCAGAATCTAAAAATGCTTGGTTTCATGGAAGTAGAAAGTAGAATAATAGTTACTAGGGGCTGGAGAGGGAGACAGAGTGGGGGAACAGGTCAAGTTGGCCAATGGGCACAAAGATCTGTCTACTAGACAGAATAAGTTTTGAAGTTCTATTACACAGTAGGGTAACTACAGAAGATAATAACATAGTGTGTATTTCAAGATATCTAAAATAAATTTTGAATTTTTTTGTGTTACTATAGGAAATGATAAAGGTTTAAATTAATGTATATGATAATTACCCTAATTCAATCATTATACAAGGCACACATGCACAGAAACATCACTCTCTGCTCCGTAAATATGTATATTGTGTGTCAATTATACATGCTTTTAAAATTAAAAAAATGACAAAGGAGGATGCTTTATAAAACTAAAACTACAATTCAATGCGCCTTTAAAATACAATAAATATTACTATTTATTAAGCCAATGAAAGAGCAAAAACTTTCAAAGAGCAAAAGTGTAAGCATGGAAAGATGAAAAAACTAATGAATGATAGACACCACCCTTCCCTCACTCAAAGACAGAAAAAGTGGGCAAAATATTGGTGAACGAAGACAAGCAATACCATCAGTGAAGCAGGCTTCATAGCTATGTATCAGGAAAAAATGGAAGACACAGTTGGTTTTATCAGAATTGAGAAGACCAAATGATTCCATTGCTATTTGAGCTGTTCTAGAATGTAGAAAAAGAACAATTTTCAAATTATGTTTATGAGATATATATGATGATGCGATGTTGACCCCAAAACATGACAAGATTCCACAAAATAGGACATTATCGATCAATCTTTCATGTTGATATTAAGGCAGAAATCTAAAATATTAGCCAAGTGAATCTAACATTACATTAAAAAGTAATATATAAAGATCAGAAGTGGCTTATTCCAAGAATGCAATAGTAGATCAATATAAAGAAAGCCATTAATTTAATCCATCGTAGTAATAGTTCTAAGGAGAAAAAGTATTACAAATATCTCTTCAGAACTTAGAAGACACTTGACAACATTCACAATCCTTTCGTGTCAAAAGCATTCAATAAAATAAAAAGTCACTTCCTAAAACACGCAAACTATTATTATAAATTCTTTGAAACAACTGAATTATTCCTGATGAAATAAAATAAGAAAAGGATTCTCATCATCTCTACTATTGAACATTAAATTGGAATACCTGACAAGACAAAGTACTTAAAGTCAGGAATTTTTCAAAAACCAGGAAACCCATCTCTATATATGTGGAAATAATTGTATATCTAGAAAAATTTTCATGAAAAATATTAATATTTAACTATTAATAGAATATTAAACTATTCTAAAAAAAAGAATTAAGTAAAGTGTAAGGATATAAACTTAAACAGACAAATGGGAGCATTTCAATATGAGAACAGTTACAATAGAAAGCCCAATAGAAGGAGACACCACTTATAACAGCAATGAAAACAAAAGAAAGGCACAGAAACTATGAATCCTGAAACATATACAAAAAGAACCTTTAACAAATAGAAACATTCACCATGTCAAATGCAGCAAGCAACATTATAAATATATCCACTCACTCCAAGTTCGTTTGTAAATTTACTTCAAGTTCAATAAAATTATCAACTTTTTTATGTAGCTAGAAAATTATTGCTATCTGGCATTAGTGCAATATATGAAAGATACATATGATAAAATTTAAAAAATGAGTATTGAGACATTACTAGCCAAAGACTGTAATTTACATTAAATTTCACATTAATGTAACACCTACTGCGCAATATAGTTCTATGGATTCTAACAAATGCATAATGCCATATATCCACAATTACAATATCATACAGAATGTCACATCTATATTCTGTGTGATATCTGTATCATACAGAACAATTCTGTCCTAAAAATCTCCTGTGCATCACCTATTCATCCCTTCCTAATTTCTGGGACAATCAATGACGTTTGTACTATCTCTGCAATTTTTCCTTTTCCAGAATGTCACATTAGTCAGCATCATTACAGTATTTAGCCATTCAGACTGGTTCTTTCACACAGCAATATGCATTAAGGCACCTCCGTCTTTTTCATGGCTGGATACTTCACTTCTTTTTATCAACAAATAATATCCCATTATTATTTGGTCCCAAATTGGGACCCAATATATGTATAATATATTCTCAATATAAATATATTATAGATCATTCATGGATTCACTGCTTAAAGGACATCTTGGTTATTTTTAGTCTTTGGTAATCAGAAATCAAATTGCTAAATAGATTTGTGAGGACTTAAGTATTTATTTTATTAAATCATAAAGGAGTAGATTATGTATACATTAATGCCTTTATGGGGTACAATGTTCTGATTTCATATACAATTTGGAATGCTTACATTGTACTGGTTAATGTATCCCTCCCCTCATATACTTAATTATTGTGATAAGATATTTATACTCTATACTTAAATCCAACCTGTACCCTTGCAATATGCACCATAGGTGTGATCGCACCATTTACCCTCCTTCCCTCTGATTTCCCCCTTCCCCTCACGCCCTCCTCCCTCCTTCATCCTGGGCCATAACTGTGATCTATTCTTCATATGAAAGTGTGAGTGATTGTAAATTGGTTTCATAATAGTACTGAGTACATTGTATACTTTTTCTTCCATTCTTGAGATACTTTACTAAGTAGGATATGTTCCAACTGCATCCATATAAACATAAAAGAGGTAAAGTCTCCATCTTTTTTTAAGGTTGCATAATATTCCATGGTATACATCTATTTATTAATCCATTCATAGGTTGATGGGCACTTGAGCTTCTTCTATGACTTGGGTATTATGAATTGAGCTGCAATGAACAATCTGGTGCAAATATCTTTGTTATAAAGTGATTGTTGGTCTTTTGGATATACTCCTAATAGAGGAATTCAGGATTGAACGGCAAGTCTACTTTTAGATTCCTGAGTACTCTCCACACTTCTTTCCAAAAGGAACATAGTAGCTTGCATTCCCACCAGCAGTGCAGAAGTGTTCCCTTTTCTCCACATCCACGCCAACATCTGTAGTTTGGGGATTTTGTTATGGAGTTAGATGATATCTCAAAATGGTTTTGATTTGCATTTCACTGATGATTAAAGATGATGAGCATTTTTTCATGTGTCTGTAGGCCATGTGCCTATCATCTTTAGAGAAGCTTCTGTTCCAGACCTTTGCCCACAGGGTCTTGTTCTTTTCTTCCTAATAAGTTTGAGTTCTCTGTGGATTCTGGTCATCAAACCTTTGTCAGAAGCATAACCTGCAAATATCCTTTCCCATTCTAAGGTCTGTCTGCTTGCTTTACTTACTGTGTTCTTGGCTATGCCAAAGCTTTTTAGTTTGATCAGATCCCAGTAATGTATTTTTGGTGTTGCTTGGGGGGTCCTCCTAATAAAGTATTCTCTCAGGCCAATTTCTTCAAGTGTTTCTACTGCACTCTCTCTAAGAATCTTTATAGTTTCATGTCTTAAGTTTAAGTCTTTTATCCAGTGAAAGTTAATTTTTGTTAATGGTGAAAGATGTGGATCCAGTTTCAGTCTTCTTCAAGTCACCAGCCAGTTCTCTCAGCACCATTTGTTAAATAGGGACTCTTCCTCCCAGTTTGTGTTTTTGATAGGCTTATCAAAGATCAAATGACGATAAGTGTCTGGGTTCATCTCTTGGTCCTCAATTCTGTTCCATACATCTACTTCTCTATTTTTGTGTCAGTACCATGCTGTTTTGATCACTATAGATTTATAGTATAGATTGAAGTCTGGTAGCATGAATCCTCCTGATTTGTTTTTATATCTGAGGAAAGTCTTGGTTATTCAAGATTTGTTCTAGTTCCATATAAAATTAGGTACTATTTTTCCAGATCTTTAAAGTTTGATAGTGGTGCTTTGATAGAGATTGCTTTAATTTTGTATATTGCTTTGATAATATGGACATTTTAACAATGTTGATTCTTCCCAGCCATGAGCATGGTATGTTTTTCCATTTGTTAACATCTTCAGCTATTTCTTTTCTCAGAGTTTCACAATTGTCTTTCTAGAGATCTTTCACATCTTTTGTTAGGTAAATTCCCAAATATTTCATCTTCTTTGGCACTACTGTAAAAGGAATAGAGTTCGTGACTATTTTTTCAGCTTGACTATTATTGGTATATATAAAAGCTACTAATTTGTGAGTGTTGATTTTGTATTCTGACACACAACTGTATTCCTTGATCACTTCTAAGAGGTTTGCAGTTGAGTCCCTGGGGTTTTCTAGGTATAAAATCATATCATCTGTGAAGAGTGAAATTTTGATCTCCTCCCACTCTTGACCCTTGATCCCCTTCTCTTGCCTGATTGTGATGGCTAAGACTTCCATTACAATGTTAAAGAGCAGTGAAGACAATGGGAAACTGTGCCTGGTTCCTGATCTGAGTGGAAATATCAATTTTACTCCATTCAATATGATATAGGCTATGGGTTTGCTGTAGATGGCCTCTATCAGTTTAAGAAAAGTCCCTTCTATACCTATTTTCTTAAGTGTTCTGATCATGAAAGAATGCTGGATATTATCAAATATTGAGAGAATCATATGTCTTTGTTGTTTAGTTTGTTTATGTGATGTTTATATTTATGTATATTGAACCAACCTTGAGACCCTGGGATAAAACCCACTCCATCATGGTGTATAATTCATTTGACGTGTTGCTGGATTCAGTTTACTAGGATGTTACTGAATATTTTTACATCTATATTCATTAAGGATTTTATGCCATTCAATACGATATTAGTCTTTTCCTGGTTTGGGGATTAGGGTGATATTTACTTCATAGAATGTGTGGGAAATATTCCTTCTTTTTTGATGTTTTGGAAAAGATTAAGCAATACAGGTACTACTTCCTCTTTAAAAGTTTGGTAGAATTCTGTTATGAAACCATCTGGTCCCAGACTCTTCTTTTTTGGGAAATAAAGTTGATGCTATTTCAGTACTTGATATAGATCTGTTTGGCATTTCCAATTCTTTCTGGGTAAGTCTAGAAAGGTGGCATGCTTCCAAGTCCTGGTCAATTTCTTTCAGATTTTCATATTTCTGAGAATAGAGTTTTTTGTAGTATTCATTAAGGATTTTTAGAATTTCTGAGGTGTCTATTGTTATTTCGCCTTTGTCATATCTGATTGATGATACTAGGGATTTTAATTTTCTATT
>CAUYON010056102.1:0-10022 GCA_963573935.1 Arctocebus calabarensis
CCTGTAGTCCCAGCTACTTGGGAGGCAGAGGCAGGAGACTCACTTGAGCCCAGGAATTGGAGGTTGCTGTGAGCTGTGATGCCACAGCACTCTATCCAGGGTGACAGCTTGAGGTTCTGTCTCAAAAAAATAATAATAATAAAATAAAATAAAAATTACAGCTAGTAATAAGTCAGAAAAAAGTATATATGGAATATTACATGTAAAAAACATAATCTTATTTTTAAGAAAATTTCTACCAAGATAAAAGCTTGGCTGTGTGATAATTACAAATAGATGTGTTTTATAAAATTTCCTAATAACTGCTCTAACTTAGCTTGTATTCAGTGGTTTGGTGCTAATAATACATTTGAAATATAGATAAGGGGAGAGAAAATGGTGTTTCAATCTTGATCTTTAATTTTCTAAGAAAAAACTAGTGATATTTACTTTGAAAACTAAAATAAGTTAAAAGAAGCTGACTTTTGAGGACTACTAGCTTAGTGCAGCTCTACGTAAGTCATATTTTAACTTAGATGGCTATATAGAAGTAGTAAAGCAAGTAAAACTGGAGAAAGCCCCACTTCCGTAATGTTTTTGAGAAATCAAATTTTCTTAAACATGTTTCTAATATCCAACTCATATCTTTTTAAATATAAGCAAAACCCATTGGAATTCAGTGTAGAGGCTCAAAATTATTAAGATGATATCAGTAATCTAAGTTATATTGAGTTGATATTTTTTCTTTATGCGATCAGTAATTAAATTATTCTACATAAGGCACTCTGAAGTTGATGCCACTATACGCACTGCAGACAAATTTTCTAATTCCAATACAGTTTATATAGATTTTTATCCATATCTAGATCAACTGATAATAAACTTAGTCCAAGAATCAAAATATTACAGATTGAAAGAGTTCTTATGATGCTGAATCTAAAATGAGTTGCCTCCCCAAACTGGCCGTGCTGCTGCTGCTTCAATAGTAACAAAGACAAAGCCAGCCTGCCCTAAATATTATGAAGGTCATATGAAGGTCAGACACAAGAGCACAAAGAAAAGCCTTGTCCCAAAGCAAACCTCTCTACTCCCATCCCTTCCAGCTCCATCCTGCCCCCGCAGGGCCCGAAGGGCAAGTATGTGGATAGTACATCAGTCTGCCTTTATTTCATTCAACTGATGCTAAGTCTTACTAAATCTGTTATCATTCAGCTTGCTCTTCTGCATTTGGGGTTTGCCATATATTTAGAAATCCAGGGCGGCGCCTGTGGCTCAAAGGAGTAGGGTGCCAGCCCCATATATACAGAGGTTCATACCCAGCCCTGGCCAAAAACTGCAAAAAAAAAAAATAGAAATCCAGATACATTTGCCATGATGGACAATAAAAGAGAATAGGAAGAGGGGAAAGATTATCTAGTATGATGTTTTTCTTAATGAACCTATGCTAATTGCTAATAATGATCTTTCATTTCTCCCTTTTTAAGTGCTTAGTTCCTTCCTAAGCCACTCAAAAGATTTTCTAAAATCAACATTTACCTGTTTTGGTAGAATTTTGGTGCTTCCTCTGTTTGACTCAGTTTTTCAAAGGGCAGTTTCCTTTTTTGAGCTGTTCATGTACTTTTTTTTTCTTTTTTGAGACAGGGTCTCCATGTCCAGTGCAGTGGTATCATCATAGCTCACTGCTGTCAACCTCAAATTCCTGGATGCAAGTGAGCCTCTTGCCTCAGCCTCCCATGTAACTGCAACTACAGACATATACTCCCCACCTGGCTAATTTTTTCCTGTTTTTAGTAGAGACAGAATGGCTTTCGCTCTTCCTCAGGCTGGTCTTGAACTTCTGAGTTCAACCAATCCTCCTGCCTCTGCCTCCAAGAGGGCAAGGATTGTAGGCATGAGCCACCAGGCCCAGCCTGATTCTGTACCCTTAAATGTTACTCTTCCAGTCAGGAATCATAAAATAATTCAGAATAGCAATAAAAATAATTTTTTATTCTCTCCTGTTTTAAAACACAGTAAAATATTTTCTTCCTCTTATACAATTGACACATGTTGAATGGAAATTTAGAAAACATAGGTAATCCAAAGAAGACAAAATAAGACAAAAACACTTCACCATCCAGAAACCACTTTTGATACTTTGTCATTTCTGTGGGAATTCGGTATATAATTGTAGTAAGGTTTGAATGTTAGGCATTGATTAATGAAAAAACAAGACCACAAGATGGCAGTAGCACACAGCAAGCTTCCCTTGGACAGTGCTTGGACAGGTTCCCTGGGAGAAGTCCTCACGGCAGGAGACCTTCCCTGAGACAGTCTCTGGGTCAGACACTTCCAAGGGCAGCAGCCACTTGGGGTCTTTTATAGCCCGGGAGTGTGTCTTTTCTGCGGCTGGAGGATGTTGGGTGCAGTTTTGTTCGGGCTATATTTAAAGTGCTAAGACGTGTAAGAATTTGAGGTTGGTGCTGGCAGGCTTGAGTTAGTGGCTGATACACAGGGGCCTGTCTTTAATCCTCTTATGCAACAGTAATTTACAAAATGAGAACCATACTGAACATTGTTTTATAAAACAGTTTGTTCACTTAAGCTCTACGGACTTCTTTTTGTATCTTTATGTCAATATTCTTCAACACTGCTCCAGCTGTTTTTTAAAGGAATGGAAACTCCCTCCGCCATGTGTTATTTCATAGAAAAATGTGTGCAAATGATACATATTGTGGAAAAATATACACTTATATTTGTAAGTGTGTTATGTGTGTGTATTGGAGTGGAAAGGGAGAAATTCTGCTGGCTTCTGCCAACCACTCCCCTTTTATTCTTTCTAGTCTCACTCTGTCACCCTCAGTAGAGTGCTATGGCCTAATAGCTCACAGTAACCTCAAACTCTTGGACTCAAGTGATCCTCTTGCCTCAGCCTCCCAAGTAGCTGGTACTACCGGTGCCTGCCACAATGCCTGGCTATTCCTAGAGGTGAGGTCTCACTCTTGCTCGGGCTGGTCTTTAATTCCTGGGCTTACGCAATCCACCTGCCTCAGTCTCCTAGTATGCTAGGATTACAGGCGTGAGACACTGCCCCAGCTTCTGGGTTGGCCTTAAAGTCTAGGTCTGTAAGATGTCACTGTGTTAAAATATTTTAATAGATTCATGATATCCTATTTCATAAGATATAATTTATTTACTTAATGCCTTGTTTGGGGGACATTTTGACTTTTTCTGGTTTTTTAAGTCATAACATTGCCATGAATGTCTTCCTAATTAAACCTATATGTACAGTTTTATCCCTTAGGTAAATTCCTTCAAAGCCTATGAATAATTTTGAAAGTTGATGGTTTATTTCCTCTCATCTATGGTTATATTCTGTTCTATCCCTGAAGCCTGGCAATCATTTTCCTTGAGAGAAAAAACTGAAACTAAAATTTATTTAAGAATTTTCTTGTCTTTGCTGCAAAGATCACAGGTTTAGAGATGAGCAAGCTGATTCCAGTTTGTAGGAGACCAAGACATCACTGAGATGTAAAGAGATATTAAATAGAAAAAATTATATATCATCAGAAAAGATTTTACTTAGGAAAAATCTTAGTGTGTGATTAGAAAGAACACTTTGATAAGGGGCTGGGAGTTGGGGAAGAGAGATGAGACACCCTCGGGGATGTGTTCGTATAACATATGGCCAAGGAGTTGCCTTTCATTGAATGTCTAGTATCAAAATACGTCACACATGGCTCGGCGCCTGTGGCTCAACGGGCTAGGGCGTCGGTCATGTACACCTGAGCTTCCGGGTTCGAATCCAGCCCGGGTGACCAACAACAATGACGGCTGCAACCAAAAAATGGCCGGGTGTTGTGGTGGGTGCCTGTAGTCTCAGCTACTTGGGAAGTGGAGGCAGGAGACTCGCTTGAGCCCAGGAATTGGAGGTTGCTGTGAGCTGTGATGCCACAGCACTCTATCCAGGGTGACAGCTTGAGGCTCTGTCTCAAAAAAAAAAAAAAAAAATCACACATATCTGTCAGCCTCTCCTGCCCTTGCCCCAGTTTTTTTTTTTTTTTCTTTTAAGTCTCAGATTATTGGCGGGCATGGTGACTCCCACCTGTCTTCCTACTACTCTGGGAGGTAGAGATGGTTGGATCACGTGAGCTCAGGACTTAGGAGACCAGCCTGAGCAAGAGCAAGACCCCATCTCTACTGAAAACAAAAAAACTAGCTGGCTGTAGTGGCAGGTGCCTATAGTCCCAGTTATTCAGGAGGCTGAGGCAAGAGGATTTCTTGAGGCCAAGAGATTGAGGTTGCTATGAGCTATGACTCATCGCACTCTACCCAAGGCAAAAGAGTGAGATTCTATCTCAAAAAAACAAAACAAAGTCTCACATTATTAACTCGCAGGGGCACCCCTTTCAAGCTGTGGCCACTGTCATATTTCAACATATCAGCCTGTTCTCTAGTGTTACCAGACGAAGAGGGTCCAGCTGCCTGGCACTGTCAGCTGATATGAAGAGACGGAGATAAGTCCACCGAACTTTGTCAGAAGGCCAGGATTCTGGAGAACAGTGAGAGCAGCCTCTCCAAGACTGTTCTGATCTTCCATTTCCAACAGTACAGTTTTTTATACATTTAAGTTCAACATGAAGACAGAGTTAACCCTTATCTTAAACAATAATCAGCAGAACTCATGATCTATAATAAACAAAAATCAGTATAACCCATGACCCCAAACAACATATCAATTCAGAAGTTAATCCCCTAGGCTCGACAGCCTTAGTACAGTGAGTAGGGCAGGGCACCGGCCACATACATCAAGTCTGGCGAGTTGGAGCCTAGCCCAGGTGTGCAAAAAGTGCAATCAAAAAATAGCCTGGCGTTGTGGCAGGTGTCTATAGTCTCAGCTACTCAGGAGTCTGAGGCAAGAGAATCGCTTAAACCCGGAAGTTTGAGATTGCTCTGAGCTGTGTTACCGAGGGCAACATAGTGAAATTCTGTCTCAAAAAAAAAAAAATTACCCCCCCTAACTCAATTCAAGATAAACTGCTAAACTACTCAAGATAGGCATCTTTAGGGTTGGGAGCTAAACTTAGAAAAGAGTAAGAATGGAGGGGGTGGTAAAGGTCAAGCAGGACCTAAACCAACCAGACCAGCTGTGGCGCCTGCCCCAGCCTGCCCGACTCCATCTCATTCTCACTATATGTGCTTTTGCTAGAAGAAATCTTTCTGTTCTTCATGCTCTGATAATAAATTGAAAGCCCCTTTGTTGACATTCGCATTTTTGAATTAATGTGTCAGCTCCCAGGCGTGGACCTTCACCCTTCATCACCTGTCTCCTTGCATCTCTCTCATCCCAAAGGCACCTGCTCCCTTCACACTCACGCTTCCAGCACTCTGCTTTGTGCCACTCCTCACTCCAGCTGTCTGTAAAGTCTCTCCACGGCAGCACTGGCCACTCATCATCTTTCCTTCCACCTTCCCATTTTACCTTGCCTTTTCCCTGCCACCCTCTTTGAAAAGAGGCTGTTCATTTCCCTGTCCCCTGTGTGTCTCCATAAAGCCGGCGTCTGCCTCTCATCTTGCTGCTTTGGAGCAGCTGAAAAGAGCAGTGGAGAAAGAAGTAATTGAATAGGCCTCACCCTGTATCAGATAAAAGTAAGTAGTGCTGAAAGATAATAGCCAAAACCCTATTGTATCCTGCACTGGGCCCACTGTTCAGAGACTTAATGCACTTTGTGGTGTTTTCTACTTATCACTTTTCCTTCCAGGGGCTTCCTCATCAGCCCTTACCAAAATCAAATCTGTTGTTAGACACATTCCTTAAAAACAGAATGACAACAACAGAAAAATAGCCCAACTAAAAAATGGACAAAGAAAGCTGGGTGTGGGGCATCACATCTGTAAATCTAGTCTGGGAGGCCAAAGTGGGAGGATTGTTTGAACTCAGCAGTTGGAAACCAGCTGGAGCAAGAATGAGACACCATCTCTACTAAAAACAGAAAAATTAGCTGGGTGTCAGGGCAGCCACTTGTAGCTCCAGCTACTTAGGAGGCTGAGACAGAGGATCATTTGACCCCAGGAGTTTGAGGTTGCTGTGAGCTAGGCTGACACCACAACATTCTAGCCTGGGTGACAGAGTGAGACCCTGTAATAATAATAATAATAATACATAAATAAAATAAATAACCTACAGATCACAGAAGAAAATAAGAAAATACTTTTTTTTTGGAGACAGAATCTCAAGCTGTTCCTCTGTGTAGAGTGCCGTGACATCACAGCTCGCAGCAACCTCCAAATTTTGAGCTTAAGTGATTCTCTTGCCTCAGCCCCCCAAGCACCTGTGACTACAGGCACCTGCCACAACGCCTGGCTATTTTTTGGTTGTAGTTGCCATTGTTGTTTTAGCTGGCCTGGGCTGAGTTCAAACTGGCCAGCCTCAATGTATGTGGCCAGCACCCCACCACTGAGCTATGGGTGCCACCCAAGAAAATACTTTTAAAAATTGTTTTTTAAAAAAGGCACAAAGAGTTGAAATAGATGTTTCTCTAAAAAAGATATACAGCCCAGGAACAGTGATGCACACTTACAATCCATCCACTTATATTCCACTTATAATCTGAAAGGCCATAGAGGATCACTTGACAAGCCTAAGTAAGAGTGAGGCCTGTCTCTAACAAAAATAGAAAAAGTTACCCAGGTGTGGTGGCATGCACCTGTAGTCCTAGCTACTTGGAGGCTGAAGCCAAAGGATTACTTGAGCACAGGAGTTTTCAGGTAGCACTGAGCTATGATGATGCCTCTGTATTCTACCTGATTGACAAAGTGAGGATCTGTCTCACCAAACAAAACAAAACAAGAAAGTCAATAAATACATGCAAAGATCCTTAATATCCTTCATCATTAAGGAAACAAAAATCAAAACCACTTAAGATACTACTCATACCCATTTGATGATTGCCAGAAAAAAACAAAAAGCTAGCCATGGCAGCTCACAACTACAATCCTAGCAGAATACATACCAATGTAAGGTTTTCAGATTTTTGTCACAAATATTCTCTTAATTCATAAAGTCATAATTCTTACTAAATTCTCTACACATGTATTTTTCTATTATCAGTATTATTAAGAGTAGATAGCTTAGTATTTTTCAAATCTTCAATGGCTTTTGGATAAATACAACCAAAATATATATGACACCATTATGTTGTTAGAGAATTATTTTAAATGTTAGATAGTATACTTTAAAACTTTATCCATAGGAGAGTTCTGATTCTGATTCTGATATAGAATGATTCAAAGACTTTCCAACCTGGTGATAAGACAGATATAAATCTGTGTGCACACAAATAAAAATCATACTCTACAGGGGATCAAAGAATGGTGGATGGAAGGAAGCATCAGCAGATGGGACTCCAGAAAGAGACAGTGTTCAAACCTGGACAAGTGGCTGATATGAGTGCACTTGGGCAGAAAGTGCTCTTCTGGCAGTGAAAGACACTTCTGGGGGTGCAGAGCAAGATGGCTGACGGGAAGCAGCTTCCAAAAAAGGCTCCTGTCCAAAAGGGAAGATAACCTCCAGAAACTACACAATTAAGCTGAATACTGGGAGCCCAGCCAAGAGAGAGAAGTGATTTCTGCGGGTCACCTCTGCTGAGACAGGTTGCAACTCCAAGAAAGCAAGCTTCAGGTACAAAATTCATCTGAAAGGAAAAGTGTCCATCCCCTCCCCCAAGAAAGCTCTGAGTTTCTTGCTTTTTTTGTTTCCTTTCTTTTTTTTCTTCTCTTTTGCTCCTGCGGGTTTTTTACAGACAAGCAGTGAACTGTGGACCTCTTGTCTCACCCCACGGAAGACTGCTGTGGGAAGTGGGGTGTGCTTCCCTGAGCACCCCAGTGTGACTCTGAAAACTCTATTGCTAGGCAAAAACTGAACTTAAGTTTTTCCTACCATTCTGAACTTATAGTACTCCCTTCCCCCCTTACCTAACAAACCTGAAGCCTAACCCCCTCTGAGACTGAGGGGGGAGGTCCCTGAAGAGCACCCCCACCCACAACTGCCGGAACAAGCACCCCACCAGGAAAAGACTTGGGGGGGGCACAGCAAGCCTCCCTCCCTCCAGCCAGGGAAGCTGCAGGCCAGTGCCTGACCCTGTGCCCCGTGCTTGACAGGCTTCCGCAGGCCTGCTATCTGCTAGAGACTCTGATGGCAACCGCCTGGCCTCCACAGGTCCACCCCTGGCCAGGAACTCCCCCTGCGATCGTGCGGGCCTCCGCTCTGCATCTGCAGGGCCCCCGCAGGTCCGCTCCTGGCCAGCAAATCCCCTGGCGACCGTGCAGCCCTGTGCCCCAAACCTGCAGGGCTTCCTCAGGTCCGCCCCCAGCCAGGAACTCCCCCGGTGACTGCACAGGCCTCCGCCTGGCACCACCTAGCACCCACAGGGCCCCTGCAGGCCAGCCCCTGGCCAGTAAATCCCCTGGCGACCATGTAGCCCTGCACCAAGGCTTCCGCAGGTCCACCTTCTGCCAATAACTCCACCCACAACTTCCAGGCTCCTGTAGGTCTGCCCCCAACCAGGGAGAGTTCCAGCAACTGTGTGGGCCTCCGCCTGGCACCCACGGGGCCTCTGCAGGCCAGCCTTCTGCCAGGGACTCCACAGGCAACCACCAGGCCTCTGCAGGCCTGCCCTCAGCCAGGAACTCCCCCGGCAACTGCCTGGCCCTGCATCCCACACTTGCCGGGCTTCTGTAGAGACTGCCTTCCACCAGGGACTCTGCACATGACTGCCAGGCCCCAGACCAGGGACACTCCCAGCAACTGTGCAGGCCTCTACCTGGCACCCATGGGGCCTCTGCAGGCCAGCCTTCTGCTAGGGACTCAGCCGGCAACTGCCAGACTCCTCTGCAGGCCCAATTCTGGCCCAAAACTTTCCAGACAACCACGCGGCCCTGTGCCCAACACTTGAAGGGCCTCCGCAGTTCTGCCTTCTATCAGGGACTCCACCAGCAACTGCTGGGTCCCTGCAAGTCTGCCCCTGGCTAGTGATTCCTCTGGTAACTGTGAGGGCCTGGCACCTGCAGGGCCTCCGCAGGCCTGCCCTGACAGGAACTCCCCTGGCAACCACGGACTTGTGCCCCACACTTGCCCAGCCCCGCAATCCTGCCTTTTGCCAGGAACCCCCGCCGGTGACTGCAGGCCCCTGAAAGTCTGCCCCTGGCCAAGAACTCCCCCAGCAACCACGTGCCCCCTTGCCCCGAGCCTGCAGGGCCTCTGCAAGCTGGCCCTCTGCCAGGGACTCCGCTGGTGACTGCCAGGCTTCTGTAGGCCCGCCCTCAGCCAGGAACTCCCCTGGTGATCATGCGGCCTCGTGCCTGGCACTCCCAGAACTGTGTGCACCATCCCCCGCCCAGCTGCTGGATACAGGTGTGCCACATTCCGGGGCTGCTCCCACAGGCAGAACTCCCTGGCGGGGGCAGTCACAGAACATCTACACAGAGTCACTCACTACAAAGTTCCAGCAATAATAGAGTGGTCCCACCAGGGTCTAATCTTTGAGAGACACCTTCACAACTCTGAGGACGGCCAGACGCAATGGCAAAATACAATCATGGGGCAGATTGAATGGAAAAACTCTGGCAATATGAATAATCAGAGTAGACCAACTCCTCCAAGGAACGACAAGGCAGACACAGAACAAGATCTCCTGCATAGGCAAATATGGCTGAGATGTCTGAAATCGAATTCAGAATCTGGATTGCAAATAAGAACAGTGGAATGGAAGAAAAGATGGAATCAGAATTTCAAGCAGTAATTCAAAAGATGATCCAAAAGATGTCTCAAGAATTCAACGAATTCAAAGACAAAATGACCAAAGATTTTGACACATTGAGACAAGAAGCTGAAGCCCTTAAAGATCTGAGAAATTCAGTAGAATCCCTCAGTAACAGAATGGAGCAAGCAGAAGAAAGGATTTCTGACATGGAAGACAAAGCTTTCAAATGTTCTCAAACCTCCAAAGAGCAAGAGAAATGGAAGGCAAAAACAGATCACTCTCTCAGAGAGCTCTTGGATAACT
>CAUYON010056105.1:0-23480 GCA_963573935.1 Arctocebus calabarensis
GGAGGTCAGCAGCTCTTTGACAGCCTATTCAGACACAGTACCCCACCTCCACCAAGTAGAGAGGAAAGACAAAAATACTATAAATCAAATAAAAACAAATAAAAATCCTTACAGGATAAAATTGAGGAAAAAAACAAATAATAGGGGCAGAAACACTAGCAAAAATGAAGCTCTAGGGTGGCGCTTGTGGCTCAGAGGAGTAGGGCACTGGACCCATGTATCAGAGGTGGTGGGCTCAAACCCGGCCCTGGCCCCCCCCCCAAAAAAAAATGCAGTTTTGGGCTGGGGTCAGGTTTGAACCCACCACCTCCAGTATATGGGGACAGTGCCCTACTCCTTTTAGTCTTTTTTTTTTTTTCAGTTTTTGGCTAGGGCTGGGTTTGAACCTGCCACCCCCGGTATATGGAGCTGGCGTCCTATTCCTTTGAACCACGGGTGCCTCCCTGAAGTTCTAATTTTTAAAGAAGGCAAGAATGGAAGATTGTATTTAAACTGGAAAAATGAACGAAGAAGAGAAAAAAAGGAAAAAAGAAAAATCCAGAGGAATAATGTTGAAATTAAGAAAAGTAACAACAACAAAACTCAAAACCAAAAAACCTAAATATTTTATATATCTTGCTGAATATTGTCCAGGCATCAGGTGATCTTCTGAGGTATGCAATGTTAATTGCCTCTGACTGAACAAATGCACCTACCACTTGTCTTTGAACTGCCTTGATGAAGGCTTCTAATGCTATAAATGTCCCTGTTAGGACTGCCTTTGCAACATCCCAGAGATATTGATAATTAGTGTCTTCATTGTCATTTTGTTCTATAAATTTGCTGATTTCCCTCTTAATCTCATCTTTGACCCAGCTATCATTCAGCATAAGGTTATTTAGTTTCCATGGCTTAGTTTGTGCATGAAGATTCCTATTCCTATTGAGTTCAACTTTTATTCTGTGATGGTCCAAGAAGATACAAGGAATAATTTCTGTTCTTTTAAATTTGCTGAGATTACACTTGCTTCTGCATGGCCAAGAGCACAGTAAGTAAAGCAAACAGACAGCCTTCAGAATGGGCGAAGATATTTGCAGGTTATGTTTCTGACAAGGATCGGATAACTAGAATCCACAGAGAGCTCAAACTAATTAATAAGAAAAAAAAAACCCATTTCCTTATGGGCAAGAGACTTGAACAGAAGTTTCTCTGAAGAAGACAGGTGCACATGAAAAAATGCTCATCTTTAATTTTCGGAGAAATCCAAATCAAAACCACTTTGAGATATCATCTAACTGTAGTAAGAGTAGCCCACATCTCAAAATTCCAAAACTTCAGATGTTGGCGTGGATGTGGAGAGAAAGGAATACTTCTACACTGCTGGTGGGAATGCAAGCTGATACTGCTTTTTTGGAAAGAAGTTTGGAGAAAACTCAAGGAACTAAAAGTGGACCTGCCATGCAATCCTACAATTCCTCTACATGTTATATACCCAGATGATCAAAAATCATTTTACAACAAAGACATTTGCACCAGAATATTCATTGCAGCCCAATTTATAATTTCCAAGTCATGGAAGCAGACTAAGTGCCCATCGACCCAGGAATGGATTAACAAATTGTATATGTATATCATGGAATACTAAGCAGCCATAAAAAGCTGGAAACTTCACATCTTTTATGTTTACCTGGATGGAGTTGGAACATATTCTTCTTAGTAAAGTATCTCAAGAATGGGGAAAAAAGTACCCAGTGTACTCAATACTATTATGAAACCAATATAGAATCAACTACACTTTCATATGAATGATAAAATAAAACTATAGTCCAGAAAGAAAAAGGGAATAGGTGGGAGATGGAAGGGGAGGGTCAAGACTGGGAGGGTATTTGGTGGAACCTCATCTATTGTGCATAATGTAATGGTACATTTTAAAACTATTAAGAGTAGAGTATAAATGTCTTACCACAACAAGTAAGTGAGGTGTTGGTTAATTTAACAAGTTTGATGTAAGCTTTCCACATTGTATATCAAATTATCACATTGTACCCCATAAATGCATTAATGTGTACAGTTATTTAATAAAAAAACTAAAATTAAAAAAATGTGTAATGAGTTCATAAAATACAAACTAATTAACTCAATTCTCCCTTTGATTCACATGACATAAATAAATCTTTAACAAATAAAATGGTATTTAACATAGAAATGACTTCAAAATTGCTGGCATACATTTTACCTGAGTTTACTGGTCCAACAGTCCTATATATGTGTCTGACACACATTTTAAAGAGTTAGGGTTTTAAGTGGAGGTAATAAAACTAAACTTAACTTAAAATAGAAGGATCTTTGTGTGATTTTTGGTTATATAAGATAAATTTAATAAAACCTATATCTTCTGAGTTATCATAAGCTATTAATGCAGTTAAGGTTACCTAGGTAAACACCCTCTTTAAAAATTCAGAAAATTATTTAATAAAAAAACTTTAAATAATGACTAACATTAATATCTCAGTTTTCATAGCTAATCAATATATAACTATTAAATAAGTTAGATAATTATAAATGGAATGTTTATAAATAAAATGTAAGTAACTTGAAATCTCAAAGTTACTTTATGTTAAAGAATGCTCATTAAATGTATACATTACTTCCAATTAAAGAAAAAGATTAAGTTATAAGGAAACATGTTTCTAAAAATATTATACTATAAAATTATACTATAAAACACTGATATATGACAATTCAAAATTTCTGCTTCCTAGCAAAATTTATGGTCAGTAAAAATTAAAATTCTGATGTATATTATTCTCTATATAATTTATGCCAAAAATGTTTTTAATTAAAAATGTAAAAGGGGGGAGTGGCAAGATGGCCGACTAGAAGCAGTTCCCAAGAGAGGCTTCTGACCAAGGGAAAGAATAACATTGAGAAAATGCCCAATTGAGCTGCAGACTGGGAGCCCAGCTGAGAGAGATGTGATAGCTACAGATAACCTCTGCTGAGGCAAGCTGCGACTCCAAGAAAGCAAGCTTCAGGTACAAAATTCATCTGAAAGGAAAAATGTCCATCCCCTCCCCCAAGAAAGCTGTGGTCTTTTTTGCTTTCTGTGTCCTTTCTTTTTTTCTCTTCATTTTATTCCTGTGGGTTTTCTACAGATGAACAGTGAACTGTGGACCTCTTGTCACACCCCACGGGAGAGTAATGTGGGAAGTGGGGATTACTCCCCTGCTGTGACTCTGAACACTCTCTTGTTAGGCAAAAAATTTGAACTAAAGTTTTCCCAACCGTTCTAAACTTCCAGTACACCCTTTCCCCTTTACCTGATGAACCAGAAGCCTAACCCTTGCTGAGACTGTGGGAGGAGGTTCTTGAGCAGCACCTCCACTCTCAGTCTGCTAGACCAAGTGCCTCACCCAGCAAAGGATTCTGGGGGCCACACTGAGCCTCACCCTTCCCAACAGCCAGCCCCAGCCAGGAACCCCACTGTATGACACTGCCGTGGGCCACTCTGACTCAGTACCCAGGTCCACCCCACTCCAGGGACTGTGGTAGGTGGGAGCGACCCCGCCATGGTCAGCCACGTGGCACAGCCTCAGAACCAGGCCTGCCTCTTGCCCGTGACACTGGTGGGCATGAGAGACCCCTCCGTGAGTCATGCTGCCTCAACATGCAAGCCCGCCTCACCCAAGAGACACTGGCGGGTGTGAGCGACCCGCTGTGGGTAGTGCCTTCTCGGCACCCAGGACCGCCCCCTGTCAGCAATGCAGGTGGCCATGAGAGATCCCCCACAGGACACGCCGCCTCAGTACCCAGGCCCACCCACTCTAGGGACTACGGCGCCGTGCGGCCTCGACATCCAGGCTTGTCCCATGCCAGGGACTGCAGCAGGGTGAGAGGTCCTGCTGGGGGCCACAGTGCTTCAGCATCCAGGCCTGCCCCCCACCAGGGTCTCCACTGGGAGTGAGTGACCCCACTGCAGGCCATCTACTTTGGCACCCTCCTTACTCCAGTAGTCCTGCAAATGCACAGGACTCTGCCAGAGGCTAGAGTGCCAAGATCCCCAAGCCTGCTTGGCCAGTGCTGCCCCAACCAGGATCTCTGGTAGCTGCACAACCCATGTACTCCCTCCAGTGCCCTCCTTGCTTCCTCACTGGCCCCATCCATCTGGCCAGGGACTCGGGAAGTGATGCAACACCACGCCCTCCCTCCGAGGCCTTCCCTACCTCTCTGTGGAGCCCTCTACCCGCCCAGAGACTGCTGGAGCCACCCACTCTCATTGCCAAAGCCACTTGGAGCCAGGCATTACCAGAACCATGGGCAACATCCTCAGCCCTGCTGCTGGATCTGTGTGTGACACGCTACACTCCAGAGCTGCTCCCACAGTCACAACTCCCTGGCTGGGGCAGCCCCAGAGAAGCTACACAAGGTCACTTCATAAAAATATCTTCCAACAATAGAGTGATCCCATCAGGGTCCAATCTTAAAAAGACGCCTCCCCAACTCTGAGGACGGCCACAGAAAATGGCAAAAAATTATCATGGAGCGGAATCAATGGAAAAACTCTGGTGATATGAATAATCAGAGCAGATCAACTCCCCCAAGGAATGATAAGGCAGACACATCACAAGATCCCATGCATAAACAATTGGCTGAGATGTCAGAAATCGAATTCAGAATCTGGATAGCAAATAAGATCAACAGAATGGAGGAAAAGATACAACTAGAATTTCAAGCAGTAATCCAAAAGATGTCTCAAGAATTCAGTGAATTCAAAGACCAAATGACCAAAGATTTTGACACATTGAGACAAGAAGTTGCAGCCTTCAAAGATCTAAGAAACACAGTAGAATCCCTCAGCAACAGAATAGAGCAAGCAGAAAAAAGGATTTCTAACATTGAAGACAAACCTTTCAAATGCTCCCAAACCTAAAGAGAGGTAGAGAAATGGAAGGCAAAAACAAATCATTCCCTCAGACAGCTCTGGGATAACTCAAAGAAAACCAATATTCACCTTATAGGGACACCTGAAAATGATGAAGTGGCGTCACAAGGCAGAGTCTCTTCTTTATGAGATTATGAAAGAGAAGTTTCCAGACATGCCAAGAGATTCTGAAATTCAGATCGCAGACAGTTTTAGAACCCTAGCATGACTCAACTGAATAAATCATCCCCCAGACCCTTCATAAATAAGTTCACTAAAGTTAATATGAAGGAGAAAATCCTGAAAGCAGCCAGAGGTAAGAAATTCATCACCTACAAGGGGAAAAATATTAGAAAAACTGCAGATCTCTCTGATCAAACCTTTCAAGCTAGAAGAGAATGGTCATTGACTTTCAATCTCCTAAAACAGAACACTTTCAACCTAGGATCCTATACCCAGCTAAACTGAGTTTCATTTATGATGGAGAAATTAAATACTTTAATGACATCCACAAGTTGAAGAAATTTGCTATAACTAGACCAGCTCTCCAAGATATTCTCAGACCTATTCTCCATAATGACCAGCATAATGCTTCACAAAAGTAAACTCACCCAGAAAGTTTTTATCAAATTCCAACTCAGTAATGAAAGGATTAAAAATGTCCACTGGAATTTCTAAAGATTTATCATTATTTTCTATAAATGTGAATGGTTTAAATTGTCCTCTTAAGAGGCATAGGTTGGTTGACTGGATACAAAACTTCAGGCCAGATATCAGCTACATACAAGAAACTAATCTTACCTTAAAAGATAAATATAGACTCAAGGTGAGGGATGGTCATCTATATTCCAGGCAAATGGAAAGCAGAAAAAAGAAGGTGTAGCAATCCTATTCAAAGATACAATAGGCCTTAAACAAACCAAAATAAGGAAGGATACGGATGGACACTTCATATTTGTTAAAGGCACTACTCAATATGATGAGATTTCAATTATTAATATTTATTCACCAAAACTTAATGCACCTCAATTTATAAGAAAAAAACACTAGCAGACATGAGCAACTTGATTACCTTCAGCTCCATAGTAGTCAGACATTTGAACACCCCTTTACAGTGCTGGATAGATCCTCCAAAAAGAAGCTAAGCAAAGAAATTTTAGATTTAAACTTAACCATTCAACATTTGGATTTAACAGACATCTACAGAACATTTCATCCCAACAAAACTGAATACACATTCTTCTCATCAGTCCATGGAACATACTCCAAAATTGATCAGATCCGAGGTCACAAGTCCAACCTCAGCAAATTTAAAAGAATAGAAATTATTCCTTGCATCTTCTCAGACCACTATGGAATAAAAGTTGAACTCAATAGCAATAGGAATGTGCATATTCATACAAAAACATGGAAGCTAAATAACATTATGCTGAATAATAGATGGGTCATTGACAAGATTACCAAGGAAATTACCAAATTCTTAGAACAAAATGAAAATGAAGACACGAATTATCAGAACCTCTGGGGTACTGCAAAGGCAGTCCTAAGAGAGAAATTTATAGCACCTGCAAGCCTTCCTCAAGAAAACAGAAAGAGAGGAAGTTAACAACTTAATAGGACATCTCAAGCAACTGGAGAAGGAAGAACATTTCAACCCCAAACCCAGCAGAAGAAAAGAAATAACCAAAAATTAGAGCAGAATTAAATGAAATTGAAAACAAAAGAATTATAGAACAGATCAATAAATCAAAAAGTTGGTTTGTTAAAAAGGTCAATAAAATAGATAAACCTTTGGCTAACCTAACCAGGAAAAAAAGAGTAAAATCTTTAATTTCATCAATCAGAAATGGTAAGACGAAACAACAACAGACCCCCTCAGAAATTCAAAACATCCTTAATGAATATTATAAGAAACTTTGCTCTCAGAAATATGAAAATCTGAAGGAAATTGACCAATACTTGGAAGCACACCACCTACCAAGACTTAGCCAGAACAAAGTGTAAATGCTAAACAGGCCTCTATCAAGTTCTGAAATAGCATCAACAATACAAAATCTCCCTAAGAAGAAAAGCCCGGGATCAGATGGCTTCACATCAGAATTCTACCAACCCTTTAAAGAGGAATTAGTACCTATATTACTAAACTTCTTCCAAAATATAGAAAAAGAAGGAATACTACCCAACACATTCTATGAAGTAAACATCACTCTGATGCCTAAACCAGGGAAAGACCCAACAAGAAAGTTATAGACCAATATCACTAATGAATACTGATGCAAAAATACTCACAAGATCCTAACAAACAGAATCCAACAACATCAAACAAATTATACCCATGACCAAGTGGGCTTTATCCAAGGATCTCAAGGCTGGTTCAATATAAACAAATCTAAAATGTAATTCAGCACATAAACAAATTAAAAAATAAAGACCATAGGATTCTCTCAATTGATGCAGAAAAAGATTTTGACAATATCCAGCATCCCTTCATGATCAGAACACTTAAGAAAATTGGTATAGAAGGACATTTCTTAAAATAATAGAGGCCATCTACAGCAAACCCACAGCCAATATTGTATTGAAGGGAGTTAAATTGAAGTCATTTCCACTTAGATCAGGAACCAGGAAAGGCTGCCCATTATCTCCCCTGCTCTTTAACATTGTAATGGAAGTTTTGGCCATTGCAATTAGGGAAGAAAAGGCAATCAAGGGTGTTGGGTGACTGGAGATGTGAGGGGCTACAGCTTTGCCTCAGGTGTATGTCCGCACTGCAATGTTCAGAAGCTCAAGAAACAGGCTACAAGCTCTTTTTGTGGCAAATAATCCATTAACTTTATTTCTCACTACCTTATATACCTTTGCAGTCATGTGCACACTTAAATCTGTGATTTACAATATTCATTATTTAAACTTAAGTGGCAGATATCCTGTCCTGGAAAACAGCACAATACTCTTCTACTTTTAGGTCTTAAAAAATCTACATAAAAATAAGAGAGAGACAGAGCTGTAGGAGAACTATTTCCTCACGTACTTAACAAGTTAACCTTAAATGAGTCTTTGACTTTGTTTCTTCACAGTGCTAAGATCTTTAGGCATTTGACAAAGATCCAAATGGATCCTCTGGACCAAGCCTCCAGGCAAGAACCTAGGAGACAATGGCTGCAAAAACTTCAAAGTATCTGTTCCCAGATAACCAGAAAACAGTCTTTGTGTTTGCCTCAGGGTTGCTCAAATCTATTGCTTTTTCTGTGAAGGCAAAAGCCAGTTTAACCCATTAGTGGCTTACTCAAATGAGAAGCACATGAGACATACATGTGAGGATTTCTAACCCCACACAAGAGTATCCACATAGGGTCAGAATAGATCAAACTTTCATTTTTCGCAGATGATATGATTGTATATCTGGAAAACACCAGGGATTCTACTACTAAACTTTTAGAAGTGATCAAGGAAAACAGCAATGTCTCAGGCTACAAAATCAACACCCATAAATCTGTAGCCTTTATATAATCCAACAATAGCCAAGCTAAAAAATCAGTCAAGAACTCTATACCTTTCACAGTAGTGCCAAAGAAGATGAAATATTTAGTAGTTTACCTAAGAAAGGATATGAAAGATCTCTATAAAGAGAACTATGAATCTTTAAGAAAAGAAAGAGCTGTAAATGTTAACAAATGGAAAAACATAACATGCTCATGGTTGGGAAGAATCAACATTATTAAAATGTTTATACACCCAAAGCAATATATGTTTTTAATGCAATTCCTATTAAAGCTCCATTGTCATATTTTAAAGATCTTGAAAAAATAATATTTCGTTTCATATGGAATCAGAAAAAACCTCGAATAGCCAAGACATTACTCGGAAATAAAAACAAAGCAGGAGGAATCACGCTACCAGACCTAAGACTCTACTATAAATGGATGAAGATCAAAAAAACATCATGATACTGGCACAAAAACAGAGAGGTAGATGTTTGGAACAGAATAGAGACCCATGAGATGAATCCAGCTATTTATCATTATTTGATCTTTGACAAGCCAATTAAAAATATTCAGTGGGGAAAAGACTCCCTATTTAACAAATGATGCTGGGTGAACTGGCTAGCGACCTGCAGAAGACTGAAACTGGACCCACATCTTTCACCATTAACTAAGATAGATTCTCCCTGGATGAAAGACTTAAACTTAAGACATTAAACTATAAAAATTCTAAAAGAAAGTACAGGGAAAACTCTTGAAGGAATCAGCTTGGGTGAATATTTTATGAGGAGGACTCCCCAGGCAATTGAAGCAGTGTCAAAAATATACTACCAGGACCTGATCAAATTAAAAAGCTTCTGCACAGCCAAGAACATAGTAAGTATAGCAAGCAGACCATCCTCAGAATGGGAGAAAACATTTGCCAGTTATACCTCCAACAAAGGTTTAATAACCAGAATCCACAGAGAACTGAAAAGTATTAACAAGAAAAGAAAGTTATGGGAAAGTGATCCCATCTCAGAGTGGGCAAAGGACTTGAAGAGAAATTTCTATAAGGAAGACAGGCACATGGCCTACAGACACATGAAAAAATGTTCACCATCCTTAATCATCAGAGAAATGCAAATCAAAACTGCTTTGAGATATCACCTAACTCCAATAAGATTACCCCACATAACAAAATCCTCAAACCAGAGATGTTTTCATGGATGTGGAGAAAAGGGGACACTTCCACACTGCTGGTGGGAATGCACACTAATACGTTGCTTTGGGAAGGATGTTTGGAGAATACGTAGAGCTCTAAAAATAGACCTGCCATTCGATCCTAAAATTCCTTTACTTGGTATATACCCAGAAGACCAAAAATCACATTATAACAAAGACATTCATACCAGGATGTTCACTGTAGCCCAATTCATAAGTCATGGAAGAAGCTCAAGTGCCCATCAACCCACGAATGGATTAATAAATCATGGTACCTCTATACCATGGAATACTATGCAGCCTTAAAGAAAGATGGAGACTTTACCTCTTTCATGTTTACATGGATGGATCTGGAACATATACTTCTTAGCAAATATCTAAAGAATGAAAGAAAAAGTATCCAATGTACTCAGCCCTACTATGAAGCTACTTTATAGCTTTCATATGAAGGCTATAACCCAATTATAGCATAAGAATATGGGGAAAGTGGCAAGGGAGGGGAGGGGAGAAGGGAGGATGGGTTTAGGGAGGGTAAATGGTGGGGCCACACCTATGGTGCATCTTAGACAGGTTCAGGTGAAACTTACTAAATGGGGAATACAAATGTCTTCATACAATAACTAAGAAAATGACATGATGGCTATGTCAAACAGTTTGATGAAAATGTTTCAGATTGTATACGATACCAGCACATTGTACCCCTTGATTGCACTAATGTACTCAGCTATGATTCGACAATAAAGAAAAAAAGAGAGAGAGAGAGAATTGCGCAGGTCCAGAAGTTGAGGGTTGCTGTGAGCTGTGTGATGCCACAGCACTCTACCAAGGGCAATAGAGTCAGACTCTGTCTCTTAAAAAAAAAAAAAAAGTAAAGAAACTAGCCCTGAACATGCCTTAGTCTTGGACTTCCAGCCTCAGAATTTCTGTTGTTGAAGCCGCCCAATCCATGCTCCCTGGTAATGGAAGCCCTAGCAAACTCTAATGTAGTCCCATTCCGGGACAAAAATGGAACTTTCCCAACTCTCTAGCTATTAGGCCAAACTTATTTTTAATAGATTATTTATTTATTTATTCATTTATTTATTTATTTATTGAGACAGAGTCACACTTTGTCACCCTCGGTAAAGTGCCATGATGTCATAACTTAACAGCACCTCAAACCCTTGGGTTTAAGTAATCCTCTTGCCTCAGCCTCCCAAGTAGCTGGGACTACAGGCACCTGACACAACACCCAGCTGTTTTTAGAGACAAGGTCTTGCTAAAAAAAAAAAAAAATGTGTAAGAAAGGCATAAAATGTTCTTTATTAAGAAAGATAATTTTCTATGAGAAAGAATCTTATATGGTAAATTTTTATTCTAAAATAAAATGTCTATCTAAGAAAAATAAAATATTCAACAGATCAAAAAGTCCAAGCACGTCATCAGTGGTTTCAGGAAAATCCTAACAATGTTCATAAAAATCAATTATAAAAGGAATTTCATATGTGGTCAAGTTGGCTAGAACTAAAAGGAATTTATAAAATCTAATGAGTGAGATTTGATATTAAAAAGACACAAATACAAAACTAAAATTTGGTTCCCTATATTAGAATACTTTAGAACAATGTCTTCTTAAAATATTGATTTGTTTTTCCCTTTGTAAAATTACAAGGAACTTTGGCTTTTAATTTTGAAATTGGTTTCTTTTGGAAACTTCTCAGATTTATATTTCAAAATTTCAACTTTTGCTACACCTCAGGGTACATGATTTGCTGGTCATACATTATTATCTTCTGTTCTTTATCTACTTTAAAAAGTATATATTTTTTCTTGGCTGGGGATTAACTCTTTTTTGTCAACTTCTGTAATATTTTTACAGTTCTAATTCTGCTATATGGCCTAATACTAAAAACTCAAAAAAAATTAAAGGTTTTGTTTTACCCTAGTATGATTTGATTTCATACCCTTGGCTTTTCTTGATGCATTTCAGTTATTATAAGCTGGGACATAGTCTTCCTGTGTCTAATTAATTTAAGTGCCATTTTCATCAGGTTTGACTTCCAAGTTATCCACATGACCTTTCCATATGGAGAAACAATAACACTGCAGATTTTTCTTTACATTTTTGGTAGCTAATCTAAGAAGTACATATTTCATGTCTTAAGATAGGAAAACTGAACTTTAAAAGAGTTATGGTTTTTATGCCCACATGACTTTCTATATTGCTTTTGGAACCTTTTGATTATCTTTCTGGTTAAATGAATGACTATTATTTTACAGTCATCTATGATTCTGTTTTTATCAAATGTTTTGAGCCTTATAGCAAGCACCTTTGAAAAACATCTCCAAAATAAAATACTCAATTACATATTTTTTACTGAAAATTAACTTTGAGATTTCCAATTAAACTCTTGGAAAGCCTCAAAAGATATATGTCTCATCTTGTTACAGTATTTAGTGATTAGGATTATTAGGTAAATAATATAAGAAACATTGTGTAGTGATAAGTGGTAGTAGACTTTCTTTTAATTTCATTTAAAGATGAGTTGTTAATATAAATGTTTCAAAAATTATGTAATTCATAAAAATCTAGCATTATTGGTCCTAAACTGATAGTTATCTTAAAATTCTGTATGTAAGAGAAATAAAATGTCCTTGTTCAACTGAAAACATTCATCAGGTATTTAACCATGGCTATGTTTTTATAATCTACAGTTATTGTTTGGAATTATTCACTAAAAACATCTACAGCCAGATACATGAAAAAGACTGCAACAGTTTTTTTTGTTTGTTTGTTTGTTTTCTGTTTTTTGGTTGCAGCCACCATTGTTGTTTGGCAGGCCCGGGCTGGATTTGAACCCGCCATCTCAGGTGTACGTGGCTGGCGCCTTAGCCCGTTGAGCCACAGGCGCCGAGCCAACAGGTGTTCTTAAATATAGGTTTCTGATAACTTTAAGATCCATGTACTAATTGAAAATTTCCAGCACTCTAATAAATAGAGGGATTTATGAAACTATTAATGGAGATCAAACAGAATATAAATTGATTAAATGAGATTAAATAACTGATGAAGATGTTTTATAACTATTATTCAGAACATTAAATTATTTACTCAAGTGCTATTTTTTCTAGATGTAAGAAAATTTTACTTCTGTATATATAATTTATCTCAATTTCATAAAGTATACTTTTTAATCAGAGATAAAAAAATGTTTATTTCTTATTTGATTCCTCCAAAAATTTAAAAAGTATTTGTGAAACTATTTCTTATGGCTATGTACTTATTTGCCTAAGTCTGATAAAAATCTGTTCTTTCTTTATATAATAATACAACTAAAAACACTGGCTGCATTACCAAAACTTTGACAGAAATGCCATTTGAAAACATGCATAAAAGGTCCAATTACAAATGTTTCCAGCATTACAGTAGATAAGTAAAAATTGTCACTTACTGAAAGGCCCCAGGAACCTTAATACTTGTAAATAAATGCTAAAGTCTGCATTGGTTTGGCGTCCTAGCCTCAAGATTTCTACATGATCAATGTAGAGAAAAAGTTATGTCCCCCCCAAAACAAAAGAAAACTGTAATATGTAGTACACCAGTTTTTACAATGTAATTCTGTACATTGTTTTTGTTCTTGTTACCAACCTATAAGTTAAGACCAGGTCCTAAATTTTTCAGACTTTCTACAATCCAACCTTCTTCCATAAAATTACTAAAATAGAAACTACTCTTTTTAAAACCTTGTAAGCTAAAATTAGATAAACTTTAAGGAGCAAGTCTTTTGCTTAAAGTATGAACCACACTAAAGGTTTGCCAGACTGCCTAATGCCACGAGCAAAAACACACACACTGCAAATCAGGACAAGAGATTCATGTTTTCCACATTGTAAATGCCTTTTCCCAAGACACTGGAACAAGGCTCTATGTCACAATGAGATCTTACACCCATTAGTGCTTTTTTCATTTGGCAGGATACTGCTGTACTCAAAAATTTCACAATCAGTAACTGCTATAGGCAACATACAAAACCTAAGGCAAGAAATCTTTTTAATCCACCTAGTATGCAACTTTGACAATATCTCCAACACAACTGTTTTGTCTAAATTGTACTGGTAATCCTTTCTTTAAAGTTAGTATTCTCTGTTTTAATTCAACCCAGTCATAAAACACTACTCAATAGCTACAATAGGTATCACCACTCGTTTTCCCTCCATGTTCTTTTGATTTGTTTTAGTTTGTTTCCCTTAGGCTTGGACTCTTGTTTCAAAACCATTGTACAAACTAAATTATATTTGCATTCTACAAATCTGACAAAGAGTTGATAATTAGGATCTACAGAGAATTTAAATTAATCACCACATAAAATAAAATAATACAAGTGAGCAAATGACATGAACAGAATCTTCTCAGAGGAAGACAGACAAATAGCCAGGAAACACATGAAAAGATGTCCATTGTCCCTAATCATCAGAGAAATGCAAATCAAAACCACCCTAAGCTATTACCTAAACCCACCGAGAATAGCCCACATACAAAATTCCAAAGCTGCAGATGCTAGCGTGGACATGGAGAGAAGGAAACACTTTTACACTGTTGGTGGAATTATAAATTAATAACGAAAGAAGGCTTTAACAAAAGAAGTATGAAGATTCCTCAAAGAGCTAAACGTAAACCTTGTCATTTGATCCTGCAATCCCATTGCCAGGTATCTCCATGGAAGAAATAAAATCATTTCACATAAGGACATTTGTACTAAGATATTCATTAAAGCTCAATTCACAATTGCCAAGATGTGGAACCAAACCAAGTACCCATCATCTTATGAACAAATTAACAAACTGTGGTATATGTATACCATGTAATACTCTTCAGCCATGAAAAAAAGATGGAGCTTTTACATCTTTTGTATTAACTTGCATGGAGCTGAAGAATGTTCTTCTCAGTAAAGAATCACAAGAATGGAAACGTATTCAATGTATGCAATACCAATATGAAATGAATAAACAACTATACACCCACAGAAGAGAAAAATACAATTGAATTTAGGGGAGGAGGAAGCAGAGAAAGGGGAGAGAGGAGGAGGAGGGAAATGTGTGTGTTCTCACCTAATGGGCACAATGTAAGGGTATACAGCACACCCCTGGGTGAAAGGCTAAACTACAACTCAAAATTTACCTAACATATGCAAACAATGTAACCTACTCATTTGTATCCTCATATTAATCTGAAATTTAAAAAATAAAATAATATTGTTATTATTTTTGTGTTATGATTTTAAAACTGTATTCTTAACCTTTCTAAATACAACTCTTCTGACAGGATAACATTAGCTCAACACTTTAAGATGACCATTGATTCCTGTGGACTGATAAGGTGGAACAAAATGATGGATTACACTGAAAAGTCCAAACAAATCTACCATGGAAAGATCTTTCCTTCTTGCCTCTTTGTTACTGAAATGTGGCCCAGGTCCCTGATATATACCCCCAAACCTTCCTCCACATGAGGTACAGACAACTAAGACAGGTCTATCTTAACCCTAAAAGACAAGTAAAGCTAACTTCCAAGAGCAGTGCTCTTGGGGAAAGATCTTACTCAAAAGCACAAAATGTATAAATTGATCTTATGAATTAGATCATTCTTAATAGTAAAAAGCACTCAGAGCACATGATATTGCTTCAAAAACATAATTCTTGGTTAGTTTGTGGAGGAAGTGGATCAAGACAGCAGAATAGAAACATCCCATGCGTCACCCACTGAATACCAAATTCAACAACTATCTACACATGCAAGCACCTTTAGAAAAACCAAAAATTAGATGAGTGATCATATAACTTGGTTTTAAAATTATATGAAGGAAAGAGGCACTGAAGAGGGTAGAAAAGTATTTTGCATTGTCTACTCCATGCTTCCTTCATTACTCAGCAGTGCTGCATCAGCATATTGACTGGAATGAGAATCTATAGTGCCTGGGGGACATAGAGTAAGTGATTGTGGGGCTTTGCATTAAAACTCAGGGCCCCTCTAGGGGAACACAGTACAGGGCAGAATTTTCCCAGTACCCATGGAGAAAACATATAGACTGCCCAGAGGGAAATCTTCCACCCCCAAATATGAGTTCCAGCTCGTTTCATCACTGGCTAATAAAAAGTGGACTGTGCTAAATTCATAAGGCAGTTGGACCACACTAAACTACAGTCCTTGGACAATTCCTATGCTGACTCAGAGCCACTGGGCTTGGAGTATATATGATACAGTAACATATAATCTACCCCAGAGATACCAGCTGTGGCAGCTGAACCAGTGACTGTGTCTCCCCTCCCCCAATTCCAGGCAGTAGAACTCAATGAACATCTTCTTCTAATTGAGAAAGGAAAGGGACTATTTCATAGGACTTTGTTTTGCAATTTGAGTACCAGCTCAGCCACAATAAAAAAAGTAACAACAGACTCCTGAAGCCCCTCAGTACAGGCCTTAGTTTCAGAACAGCACTTCTGGACCCACCCATGGACAGAAGGAAACATGCTGCTCTGAAATTATGGACTCAGTCCTGGCAGGATTTACCACCTGCTGACCAAAGAGCCTTTGTTCTTTGAGTAAACATCAGAGATAGCCAGACAACAGTTATCATTGGCTTTGGATAAGATAGTGCTGGCTTCAGGTGTGGTCTGACGCTAGTGGTCATGAGGGAATAGGCACATCACTTCACCCCACCTCAAGCAGCTCAGCACAGAGAGTAAGGGGAGAGACTGAAACACTTTGCCTGGTAAACTAGGAAATTTTCCAAATCTTACCCAAGTCCACCAAGGCAATACCACCATCAGCCAGCAAGTATCACAGCATTACTGGACTTGGGACACCCCAAGTCCTGATATAACTATAGTGACAAAATTGAAACATTCAAATCCCATTTAATATATGAAAAGCCATCTTAAGGATATGTCCAAGCAAATCCAGACATTTAAGATTAAGTACACAAATATAGAATACACTATGGCTATAAATGTGATGTATAAACCAGTTATACCTTGAATAAGAAACTAAAAGACAACCCTATCAAAAATAACAAAAATGACTCTTGAGAGGTGGATACTATAAAAAGTAAGGATAAAAACAACAAAAAGTTAAAAAACAGGGAAATGGATAGAGTTAAAGTGTAGACTTTGTTAGATTTCTCTTTATTTGTTTGTAAGTAGAGTGGGCATATGCTTAAAATAATTGGTTATAAAATGCTTATTTCAAGCCTCATAGTAACCTCAAATCAAAAAACATATAAAAAATTCATAAAAAATAAAAAGTAAGAAATTAAAACATATTACTGGAGGAAAGGAAGAACTGAAGGAGGGAGGGGGGAAAGAGGGAAGGAAGGCAGAGAAGGCCACAGATACAATAACAATACAACAGTAGTAAAAGCTTTTCTATCAGTAACATTTAATATGAATGGACAAAAGATATAGCGACTGAATGAATTAAAAACAAACGCCAACTACATATTTTCTGTAAGAAACACATTTCACTTTATAAGATACACATAGATTGAAAATAAAAAGATGGAAAAATATATTGCATGAAAATGGAAACCAAAATGAAGAATAACTATATTCTTATCACATAAAATAGAGACAAAACTTTAAAAAGATACAAGAAAGTCATTATGTTATATAATGAAAAAAGAGTAAATACAAAATGGTTTAACAATTCTAAATATACAAGCACCCAATACTGGAGCACCCAGATATAGCAAGTAAATATTCTAAAAGCTAAAAAGAGAGAGACACTGATATAATAATCATTGGAGACCTCAACACTCAATTTTCAGCATTAAATCATCCAGACAGAAAATAAAGAACCATTGGACTTAATCTGAACTGTAAACAAAAAAGGGCCTAATAGATATTTACAGATGAACAAAACTGATACACCTTTAGCCATACTAAGAAAAAAAGAGAGAAGTCCCAAGTAATTAAAATCAGAATAAAACAGATGCATTACAACTACTACAACTGATACTACTACTACAACTGAAGGATCATTAGCTATTGCTATAAGTAACTATATGCCAATAAATGGGAAAACCTAGAAGAAATGAGTAAAATTCTAGGCTTATACAACCTACCAAGATTATATGAGGAGGATAGCCAAAACCTGAATAAACCAATAATAAATAATGAGATAAAAGTAGTAATAAAAAGTCTCCCAAAGCAATGCCCAGAACCTAATGCTACACTGCTGAATTCTACCAAGCATTCAAAGATCTCATACCTACTTATACTATTCTAAGAAATCAAGAAAGAGGGTATATTCCCAAACTCATTCTATGAGGCCTGTATCACTCTGATACCAAAACCAAAGACACAACAAAAAAGAAAACTATATACCAACATGTGTGATGAACACAGATACAAAAATCTTCAATGAAAACTAGCAAACCAAACAAAATTCAACAACATATTTAGAAGATTATTCATCATAATCAAGTGAGATTCATCTCAGGGATATAAAGATAGTTCAACATACACAAATCAACGTGATACATAATATCAAGAGGACAAATACAAAATCTCTATGATCATTTCAATCAATGCTGAAAAAGCATTTGATAAAATTCAACATCTCTTCATGGTAAAACACTAAAAAAAAACTGGGTATAGAAGGAGCTGACCTCAACACAATTAAGCCATATATGAAAGAGTCACAGCTCGTATCACAATGAATGGAGGGAAACTGAAAGCTTGACTCTTGATCTGAAACAAGATAAGGATGCCACTTTCACAAGTATTATGCAACAAAGTGCTAGAACTTCTAGCTCAATTACACCAGAGAAAGGAATAAAAGTACCCAGGGGGTGGAGCAAGATGGCTGACTGGAAGCAGCTTCCGAAAAAGGCTCAGGTCCAAAAGGGAAGATAACCTCCAGAAATTGCTCAGTTAAGCTGAATACTGGGAGCCCAGCCTAGACAGAGAAGTGATTTCTGTGGATCACCTCTGCTGAGACTGGCTGCTACCCCAAGAAAGCCCGCTTCAGGTACAAAATTCATCTGAAAGGAAGAGTGCCCGTCCCCTCCCCCAAGAAAGCTCTGAGTTTCTTGCTTTTCTGTTTCCTTTCTTTTTATTCTCCGCTTTTGCTCCTGTGAGTTTTCTACAGACAACTGGTGAACTGTAGACCTCGTTTACCCCACGGAAGAGTGCTGTGGGAAGTGAGGTGTGCTTCTCCTGAGCACCCTGGTGTGACTCTGAAAACTCCATTGCTAGGCAGAAAAACTGAACTAAAGTTTTCCCCACCATTCTGAACTTACTGTACACCCTTCCCTCCTTACCTAATGAACCAGAAGCCTAACCCCCGCTGAGACTGAGGGAGAAGGTCCCTGAGCAGCGCCCCCACCCCCGCCTGCCGAAACAAGTGCACCACTGGGAAAAGACTACGGGGTCGTGGTGAGGCTCCCTTCCCTCTGGCCAGGGAAGCCCCAGGAGAGTGCCTGGCCCTGCACCCAGAGCTTGCCGGGCTTCTGCAAGCTCGCCATCTACTAGAAACTCTGACGGCAACAACCAGGCCTCCACAGGTCTGCCCCCGACCAGGAACTCCTCCCCTGGCCACGCTGGCCTCCACCTGGCACCCTCAGGGCACTCGCAGGTCGACCCCTGACCACTAAATCCCCTGGCGACCGTGTGGCTCTGTGCCTGAGCTTGCAGGGCTTCCACAGGCCTGCCTTCTGCCAGGAAATCTGCCTGCAACCGCCAGGCCTTTGCAGGGCAGCCCACGGCCAGAAATGCTCCTGGCAACTGCCTGGCCCTACACCCTAGAGAGTCTGCCGGTGACTGCTAGGCCTCTGCAGGTCTGCCCCCAGCCAGGAACTCCCCCGGGGACCATGCAGGCCTCTGCCTAGCACCCACAGGGCCCATGAAGGACCACCCCTCCTCCATAGATCCCCTGGCATCTGAGCAGTTACACGCCCGAGCTTGCAGGGCTTCCGCAGGCCTGCCTTCTGCCAGGAACTCTGCTTGCAACCACCAGGCATCTGCAGGGCAGACCAAGGTCAGAAATGCTCCCAGCAACTGCCTGGCCCTCCGCCTGTGCTCGCCAGGCTTCCGCAGGTCCACTGTCTGCTAGAGACTCTGCCAGTGACCATCAGGCCTCTGCAGGTCTGCCCCCTGCCAGGAACTCCCCAGGTGACCACACAGGCCTCTGCCTGGCACCTGCAGGGCCCATGCAGGCCCGCCCCAGCGAGTAAATCCCCTAGTGACCATGTGGCCCCACGCCTGAGCTTGCAGGGCTTCTGCAGGCCTGCCTTCTGCCAGTAACTTCAACTGCAACTGCCAGGCCTCTGCAGGCCCACCCCTGGCAAGGAACTACCCCAGCAATGACCTGGCACTATGCACCCTGCTTGCCGGGCTTCTGCAGGCTCGCCATCTGCTACAGACTCTGTTGGCAACTGCCAGGCCTCCGCAGGTCTGCCCCTGGCCAGGAACTCCCCTGGTGATTGCGCGGGCCTCCGCTTGACCCCCACGGGGCCCCCGCAGGTCCGCCCCTGGTCAGGGACAGTACCAGTGACCACACGGGCCTCTACCTGGCACCCATGGGGCCTGTGCAGGCCAGCCTTCTGCCAGGGACTCCGTTGGCAACTGCCAGGCCTCTGCAGGCCTGTGCCTAGCCAGGAACTCTCCCAGAGACCACCTTGCCCTGCATCCAACACTTGCTGGGCTTCTGTAGGTCTGCTTTCTGCCAGGGACTCCAGCTGTGGCTGCCAGGCCCCCAGCCAGGGTCACTCCTGGCAACTGCGTGGGCCTCCACCTGGCACCCACGAGGCATCCACAGGCCAGCCTTCTTTCAGGGCACCCACCGGTGACTGCCAGGCCTCTCTGCAGGCCCACCGCCGGCCAAAAACTTCCCAGACAACTGCACGGCCCTGCGCCCAACATTTGAGGGGCCAGACGCAATGGAGAAAAACAACCATGGGGCAGAATCAACGGAAAAACTCTGGCAATATGAATAATCAGAATAGTCCAATCCCTCCAAGTAACAAAAAGGCAGACACAGCACAAGATTTCCTGCATAGGCAAATGGCTGAGATGTCTGAAATCAAATTCAGAATCTGGATTGCAAATAGGATCAGCGGAATGGAAAAAAAGATGGAATTAGAATTTCAAGCAGTAAATCAAAAGATGATCCAAAAGATGTCTCAAGAGTTCAACGAATTCAAAGACAAAATGACCAAAGATTTTGACACATTGAGACAAGAAGTTGCAGGCCTTAAACATCTGAGAAATACAGTAGAATCCCTCAGTAACAGAATGGAGCAAGCAGAAGAAAGGATTTCTGACATGGAAGACAAAGCTTTTGAAAGCTCTCAAACCTCCAAAGAGCAAGAGAAATGGAAGGCAAAAACGGATCACTCTCTCAGAGAGCTCTTGGATAACTTAAAGAAAACCAATATTTGCCTCATAGGGATCCACAAAAGCAATGAAGCAGCTTCACAAAACACAGAATCCCTTATTCATGAGATTATGAAAGAGAACTTTCCAGACATGCCATGAGTTTCTGAAATTCAGATAGCAGACAGTTTCAGAACCCCAGCACGAATCAACCTGAATAAGACATCCCCCAGGCACAACATAATTAAGTTCATTAAAATAAATATGAAGGTGAAAATTGTGAAAGCAACCAGACGCAAGGAATCAATAACTTACAAGGGGAACAATATTAGAATAACTACAGATCTCTCTGATCAAACTTTACAAGCAAGAAGAGATGGTCATCAGCTTTTAATCTCCTAAAACAAAATAACTTTCAACCCAGGATCTTGTATCCAGCTAAACTGAGCTTCATTTATGATGGAGAAATTACTTTAATGACATCCACATGTTGAAGAAATTTGCCATATCTAAACCAGCTCTCCAGGATATTTTCAGACCTATTCTCAAAAACGACCAGCGTAATCCCCCAACACAAAAGTAAACTCATCCAGAAACTTTTTCTCAAAGTCCAACACACACAGCGACAAAAGGATTAAAAATGTCCACTAGATTTTCTCACGATTTATCATTGGTTTCAATTAATGTGAATGGTTTAAATTGTCCTCTAAAGAGGCAGAGGTTGGCTGACTGGATACAAAAACTCAGGCCAGATATCGGCTGAATACAAGAATCACATCTTACCTTAAAAGAAAAATGTAGACTCAAGGTGAAGGGATGGTCATCTATATTACAGGCAAATGGAAAACAGAAAAAAGCAGGTGTTGCAATCTTATTTGCAGATACAACAGGCTTTAAACCAACCAAAATAAGGAAGGATAAAGATGGACATTTCATATTTGTTAAAGGTAATACTCAATATGATGAGATTTCAATTATTAATATTTATGCACCCAACGAGAATGCACCTCAATTTATAAGAAAAACTCTAATAGACATGAGTACCTTGATTTCATCCAGCTCCATAGTAGTTGGAGATTTTAATACTCCTTTAGCAGTGTTGGATAGATCCTCTAAGAAGAAGGTAAGCAAAGAAATTTTAGATTTAAATTTAATCATTCAACATCTGGATTTAACAGACATCTACAGAACATTTCATCCTAATAAAATTGAATATACATTCTTCTCATCAGCCCATGGAACATACTCCAAAATTGATCACATCTTAGGTCACAAGTCTAACCTCAGCAAATTTAAAAGAATAGAAATTATTCCTTACATCTTCTCTGACCACCATGGAATAAAAGTTGAACTCAATAATAACAGGAATCTACATACTCAAACAAAAACATGGAAGCTAAATAACCTTATGCTGAATGATAGATGGGTCAGAGATGAGATTAAGGAAGAAATCACCAAATTGTTGGAACAAAATGACAAGATACGAATTATCAGAACCTCTGGGATACTGCAAAGGCAGTCCTAAGAGGGAAATTTATAGCACTGCAAGCCTTTCTCAAGAAAACGGAAAGAGAGGAAGTTAACAACTTAATGGGACACCTCAAACAACTGGAAAAGGAAGACCATTCCAACCCCAAACCCAGCAGAAGAAAAGAAATAACAAAAATCGGGGCATAGTTAAATGAAATTGAAAACAAAAGAATTATACAACAGATCAATAAATCAAAAAGTTGGTTATTTGAAAAGGTCAATAAAATAGATAAACCTTTGGCTAACCTAATCAGGAAAAAAAAGAGTAAAATCTCTAATTTCATCAATCAGAAATGGTAAACAAGAAATAACAACAGACCCCTCAGAAATTTAAAAAATCCTTAATGAATATTTAAGAAACTTTACTCTCAGAAATATGAAAATCTGAAGGAAATTGACCAATACTTGGATGCACGCCACCTCCCTAAACTTACCCAGAATGAAGTGGAAATGTTGAACAGGCCAATATCAAGTTTGGAAATAGCATCAACTATACAAAATCTCCCTAAAAAGAAAAGCCCAGGACCAGATAGTTTCACATCAGAATTCTACCAAACCTTTAAAGAGGAACTAGTACCTATATTGCTCAACCTTTTCCAAAAGGTAGAAAAAGATGGAATACTACCCAACACATTCTATGAAGCGAATATCACCTTGATCCCTAAACCAGGAAAAGACCCAACAAGAAAAGAAAACCACAGACCAATATCACTAATGAATATTGATGCAAAAATATTCAATAAGATCCTAACAAACAGAATCCAGCAACACATCAAAAAAATCATACACCATGACCAAGTGGGCTTTATCCCAGGATCTCAAGGCTGGTTCAATATACGTAAATCCAAAAATGTAATTCAGCACATAAACAAATTTAAAAATAAAGCTCATATGATTCTTTCAATTGATGCAGAAAAAGCTTTTGATAACATCTAGCATCCCTTCATGATCAGAACACTTAAGAAAATTGGAATAGAAGGGACATTTCTTAAACTAATAGAGGCCATCTACAG